>NW_019014519.1:203032-223021 GCF_000150535.2 Carica papaya
ATTTACAGTCCTTTGTTCCTGGAAATAGCGGCTTCTCTCTAATGAGCTTCAATCATATGCCATCAAGGACACAAATTGGGCAAGCAAGAAGTCTGTTTGCTACAAGATTTTCCAGCAACCAGAGAACTCGAACCATAATCCTCTCTTAAAGAAACCCAGATCCTCACACCTGAAACCACACCCCCCCAAGAGCTACCACCCTTGTCCTTTCTCTTTTGTCCATCTGTAAATCACATTGCTAGGAAATCTTGAAGAAAAATTAAGAGGTAGATGGACGTGATGAGTTTGAGAGGAACAGTATGATGAAGGTAAGAAGTGGAAAAAGAGGAAGTGAGGAGAGAAGATACAAGTGAGACAAACATCAGAAGATATGGTGAAATATGCTGGTTTTCTATCGATTGTTAATGGAGAATATAGTTGGCCAAAATAAGCGAATAAAAGCAGAGATGGACGGAATATATGACCATGGTGGAGAAATTCAGTTTAAGTCCCCTATACTGTTTTCTACCATGGTCATCAATGGCAACAATAGGGGCAGGGTGCTCTCTGGTGGAACAAAAAGAGCAGGGCGGAGATTAGAGTCTTTATAATTTCTTACTGTCTTTAATTAACTAAATAATTTAATATATTATTTTGTAAGAATATAAAAAGAAAGAAAAAACTTCGCATCACTGCCATATTCCTACCAATGGCATGAATGCCATCTCATTAAGCCAAACATATTAAATTTAAAAGTGTTGGAAAAAATTTCTGTTAGAGAATGGATTTATCTGAACTAATTCTAACAATTCTAGAAACTACAAAGAGAAAATTACGCTGTTAGCCTTAAATTATTCTAAAAAAGCATTACTGATTACCTGACGGGATATCTCAGGTTGAAAAAAATACTCATTCACCTACAGATCGAACATGGTTATCCATTTTCAAATTTGCTTCTGCAGGAAGTTCAAACAAAACGATAATAGAAAGAATGTCATGCAAATGCCATCTTACCAGAATGTTTGTATTCCCTGATTCATACTCAAATTCAAGCTTCTCATCATCACTTTGTGCATAAATAGACTGAAGGGTGAACCTCGTTACAGGAATTCCATTAGGACGTTGATGTTCATCCATTACAATCTGCAGAAAAAGTTATCAAAATATATATATATATATTTCCATCCTAGTACAAAGATAATAACTGTTATCTTATTATGCATGCCTAACAGATAGAAGGTATAAATGTATTAATCATTATAACAACTTCTAAATAATAAAAAATAAAAAACAAGCAGAAATTAGCCCATTTCATGGTAATATTAAGCAAAATAGTGATGATTAGACATTTTATTAACAGATGTTTCTTTTTCTTTTTTAAAAAAAAAATCAAGCAAAAATAGAAAAGGCAGGGAGTATTAGATGATGCACTAGAAAACCCGACCATTTTTTTTTTAATAAAAGAAGAGAAGATGTATTAATGTGAGGTGTTAAGAGAGCAACACCCATTTACAAAAAATTTACATGTCAATTAGCATATCTACAATAGAATCAAAATCTTCAAAACATTTTAAATTATACTCTTAAACAGTAGAGTCAAGATAATGAAACCATTTATTTTTTATACTAATAAAATCTCGTTCAAGCCCCTCAAAAGTCATGTTGTTTCTTTCCTTCCAAATAACCCAGAAAATGGTAAGAGAGATTAATCTAAGCGCTTTGTTATTATTCAACCCTTCCCATGCCAGAAATTCAGAATAAATAGAATCTGTCATTGCCCAAGAGATCCCCAGAAGCCCGAATATCATGCTCCAGAGTTTGTGAGATGTTTGACATTTCAAGAGTAGATAATTACATGATTCAAGATATCTCTTACATAAGAAACACTTGTTTACAGTAGTATGTCCTCTTTTCATCAAATTGTCAATTGTCAGGATTTTCTCTTTTACGGCTTCCCAGGCAAAAAAAGCAATTCTTGGAGGGGCACCCGATTTCCAATTCATGTGCGAGAGCTTGCTTTGAATTAAATGTTTGGAGATACTAATGCTTGCAAAACCAAATACATCCGAGATGGTATAGAAATTTGGTTTTCAAGTTCCACAAATTAGAAGTTTCAATGTAGATTTCTATGGGCGATGAAGATGGAAATAGGAAGTATCATTTGGTTAATTGGGAGGAGGTCAAAAAACCGATTCTTAGTGGTGGTTTGAGTATAAGATCTCTTATCAACGTGAATTTGGTGCTTCAAGGAAAATGGTTATGGAAGTTTTTGAATGAAGATTACAAGCTGTGGAGAAAAATTGTGCTTGTCCGCTGGGGAGATCAGAATGCAGTATGTACTCGGGCCAGCTCTAGGCCTCATGGACGAGGCTTGTGGAAGAATATAATGAAACAATGGCCGAGTTTCTTTAGCTGCATCCAGTGGAATCTGGGAAAAGGGGACAAAATCAGATTCTGGTGTGACAAATGGATTGGCGAAGACAGCTTGCAGAACAGGTTTCCCATAATTTTTGAGATTGCCCATTTGAAATTGAGGGTGGTGGCTGATGCATGTTGGATTTACAATGATTGTGTTGAATGGTCTGTTAGAGTTAATAGATACTTAAATGATTGGAAAATTAAAGAGTTTGAAGAGCTTTTGTCAATTTTGGAAAAGCAGAAAGTGAAAGAGAGCTCAGATAAGGTCTTCTGGAAATTAGAAAAGAGGGGAAAGTTTTCTGTCCAGTCATACTGCAGATTTCTGTTTGGTGGGGATGGGGAAGACAATTGGAGTTTCCCCTTTAAGCAAATTTGGAATTCTAAAGTTCCTCCAAGAGTGCCTTTTTTTGCTTGAGAAGCATGCAGAGAAAGCATTCTCACTACAGACAAATTAAAAAGGAGGGGGCAGATTATTGTTAATAGATGTTACCTTTATATGTGTGCCGAGGAAACTTGCAATCACTTACTTTTATGGTGCCCTGTAGCTTATAGTCTGCAGAATACAATTTATGGGCTGCTGGGAATTAATTGGGTTATGACTGGGAATGCTAGGGGTGAATTTTGGATTTAGGATGGGCTAAATATCAATGGCAGTGTTACCACTTTGGTTCCATTTACTATTTTTTGGGTTCTTTGAAAAGAAAG
This sequence comes from Carica papaya, assembly GCF_000150535.2. The sequence continues at coordinate 206,135 of NW_019014519.1, forward strand.
AAATACTAGAGCATTTGAGGGGAAAGAAGTTGGGTTGTATAAATTAAGAGATGGGTGAAAAATTGTTCAAAATGATTCTATGTTAAGTAGAGTATTAGGCTAAATATGATATTTTATTAGTTAGAGTTCTAATAGTAAAGATATATCATGTAATTAGAATTTTCTTAAAAAATGACAATTACTCTATATATATCTTTTAAGTGTAAACACAGAGAATATAAAAAATAAAATTAGAAGTTTATTTTCTCCAAAATCTTTATTAATTATTTTGGGACAAGCTTGTTAAGGCATAATATTATGAGTGATGAAAATTTTGGAATTGTCATTAACATGTTAACTACATTGTAAATCTTTTATAAATGGGATAGTACCCATTTTTTTGGTACCATGTCAATATACTATTTACATTTTTATTTCAAAAAAACAAGTTCCACAAATTAGAAGCTGATGCCATCTTGCAACGTCATAAGTAGTTTAAGGTTAACCTAAAAGCTTAACCATCTCTTTCGTTATGATTCTTTTAATCTAATACCATTGTTTCTAAAACATATCCAATACATCATACTACTACATAGTGTTTGAGTTCATTCTCATTCAGTTCCAGGGCAATTTCTACTTCAAATTCTCATATTAGTGTTATTTGGCATAATTAGAACATAATTTATTGTGTACGAGTAACCACTATTCTCTATCTTTAAAGGCAAAAATTAATTCCCATGATGGAGGAAAAATTACAATTATTTTGCCTATTAAGAAATTGGAAAAAAAAACCTAGGTATCAAACTTAAGATTCTTAGACATCATACCTAAGAGTTAAATCACATAATCAAATACTGAAAAAAATATACTATTGAATATGTGAATGACCATCTAAAGGTTACAATCATATATATAGAGTGCTATGTCTTTCTCAACTAAATTAGGAAATACCAAAACTAATTTAGAAATACTACTTCTAATAAAACAGGAATACTTGTACTAAAATGATTAGAAATACTAACTCCTAATACAAGTAGGAATATTAGAATAAATAGGAAGTCTAAATACTTTTTAAAAAAAATTGGAAGTCTAGATACCGAAAAAATAAAGTCCTAAAGCTACCAAAACTATTTATGCATCATTCTGCCTTGGCTAGAGAAAACTTGTCAATAAATTTGAAGAGGCAAATGATCTAAAACTTTAAGTTTCGAGCTTCCCTGTAAAAACTAAGTAACCTTTATGTATAGTTATTCTTGTCAATGCCTAATATAATATAAATATGCAAATGTTTAAGAGTGTAAAATCTTGGTGGATGATGAAATCAACATATCGACCAATTGGTATGTCAAAGCCCTTTTCGAATGGGACTTTCAAAGAGTTGACTCTTGGGGAAAGATCTTGGGCAATAGGAATTCTTCTTGCTCTTCCACCTTCGAGTCTGATGATATGCACCATAAGAAAGGAGATACTTGTTTACTACGAGCTAAATCATCCTCTTTTTAAGATATATAACCATCATCTCTCCCTTGCACTAGTCCCTTTTGTTTCACTCCAACGTGCAAGTTATTCTTCTTTTGGCATTCATAACTTTGTGTCCACTATGTCCACATGTAAAGCAAGCAATTTACTTAGCTTTAGAAGTAGTTATGGAAATTGATATTGATCCATTCTTCAGCTTACTTTCTGATTCAAGGATTTAGAAGCAGATTCCATGATCGGAAAAACAATGTTACCTACGTTGGATATTTCAAATATTTTTCCGCATCAAGGAAAGTTTGTAAGTTTGTGCTATGACTGCAAGAGGTTGTCAAATTAACCCTCTTTTAGTTTCAACTTTTAACCACGTCTCGAATCGAGATACTGTTAGACTATCATTTCCATCAAATTGACTCCAAATTTTTAATTCTTCAAGTATGTATTCAGTTACACTGAACTAAAAAGTGTAAGCTTGAGTATATAGTTTGTCGAAGTAGTTGGAAGATAAATACTGTTCATCAGGAATGACTTTCATCTCTGCATATGTTTCAATTGTCGATTGTCTTCTTGTTATGCTCTCATAAATAGTTTACCACTATATTTTTGCAAGTCCAACTAGCTTTATCTTGACAAATCAAGCTCTTCACGCGTCTGAAATTTCATACCAACTGAAGTCTTCTTCTATTGAATCAAGCTAACCAAGTTCGAGATACCTTATTCCATCAAAATTGGGATCTCTGAAATTTATCCTCTTGGTAAGATCTCTGGCATTATCTTCAATATATCTCCCATAGGTAACTTGTAGATTCTGAATTGGTACTTGTGTTGTACGCAAGCGTCTTAGTTCTTCCAAGCCTACATCAATTATGTTGTGCATTGTTCAAGTCTGGTATTAGTGGTTGCCTCTCATATATACAGTTTAGTATTTAATTCATGTTAGTCACCATTATTCAAACTAAACTTCTTTCTAGAAAGGTTTATTTGAAGCGAGAACTGTCCCAAGAGCCAGCCTCGTTAACCTGAAACGTCAAGGAAGTTAAACAGAACAGATTGAGCCAGGACTACTCATTATTAGACACATGTGGGTTTACATGCTGACTTCAGATCATTGAACAGTGGTGACCCTTTAGCAGTAGGCTTAATGGGAGATGTTGGTCACAGAGTAGAGGCCAATGTAAGACACGAAAGTTCGGGATCACGAGAGACAGCAGCTAGGACAGCTTGCGTAAGCAAATTTGGCAGTTCCTTGTGGAATCCCGCGACAGGCTTTGGGACTCCACCTGTTGGGACCTTCTAAGACTGGTGGTAGAGGCAGTGTCGACCACCTCTAGTGGCTGTTGAATTGGAACTAACGGACATTTTTGGGTTCCTGTAATTTTCTTTTCAAACGGTCATTTTTAATTCTGACATCAAATCGATGCTGGACAAATTAGAGATAAGTTACCTACTAAAAAATTAGGGAGAAAAAACCTAAGTGTCACACCTGGGGTTCTTAGGGCATCATACCTAAAAGTTGATTGAATCACACAATCAAATACATAGAAACTATCAAAATATAATATTGAATACTTGAATGGTCCTCTCAAAAGAAAATGATAATATTATAGTGGTAAATAGGTTTTTCTCAACTAGATTAGGAAATAGCCAAACTAATTTAGAAATACTACTCCTAATAAAATGCAAATACTAATACTAAAACAATTAGGAATATTAATCCTCTTTTTGATAAAAGAAGAAGTATTAATAGTGATGGTAAGAAACAGAACAATACAATCAAGGAGAATGACACATCCACCTCATAATGCTAATACAAAAGCCAAAAATGACGATAATAAAGAAATGCAAATAATCAATTCCCTAACTACTAGAGATAAAAGCTTCTCAGTTTGGATGGAGCTCCATATTGCTTGTGGTAGAATAGCAGCCATGTGCCTTAATCCATAATGAAGCGAAAGAGCCCTTTTTCACAGCTCGTGGAAAGAAGTAGCCCAGTCATTAAAAGAATAAGAACATAAAAAATAAAATAAAATCCTAAATGGGAATATATTAAAATATATAAAAAATACAAAAACTATAATAATAGACTGCTAAATAGTAAAGTAATTTTATGTTGAAAAAAATTATACTCTCTAATTTATTTAGGCAATAACCCATTATGCGTCATCCCAACCATCAAAAAATTTAAGGTAGGATGTCGATAAGTTAAAAACAACTTTTGTTCTAATTATATATAATAAGACTGATATTTTTTTAGATTTTGCTGTTATCAAGAAGGCACCCAAGGGGATGCCGCTTATGTACAAAAAATTTACAGATCAATGAGAATATCTACAATAGATTCTAAATCAACAAAATAATCAAGAGTGTGACCGAGCACAATGGAATAAAAAAGATGCAGCCATTTATCCTTGATAACAGCAAAATCAGATAACTTACCCTCAAATGTTCTATAGTTTCGTTCTTTCCAAATAATCTACAAAATAACTAAGGGAATGATTTTATGATTAGGATTGCTTTTGCAGAAACCTTCCCAAGCAAGGAGCTCCCCTTTTACAGGCCCAGCAGTGACCCATTTCAGACCCACAATGCTGAAAACCAGAGAACAAAGAGAGTGAGAGAACTGACACCAAAAGAGCAGGTGATTTATGGATTCCGATCGGGATTTACAAAGATAGCATCTGTTCACCAAGGCTAAGGCCTCTCCTTTGAAGATTGTCCAAAATTAAGTATGTGCTCCTTAGCGGCTTCCCAAACAAAAAAAGAGGGAAATGTAGATAAATAGGAAGTAAATATAAAACTTAGATCTGAACTTTGACTAGGAAGTAAATAGAAATTGAACCAAATGTAGGCTCACAATGAATTTATTCCAAAGATATATAATCCAAATTTAATTATTTCAATGAATAAAATTATCAATTTCCTGATAGAATTGTGATTAGAGTGAAAGATGCTTTTCCAAGATCTATTACACTTGAGGATATCTAAAAAAAAGAACAAGATGAAAATCAGTAATTCTCCTAGAAAACCATTTTCATCAAGAATTTAAATGCTAACTATTTATTTGTCAATTTGAAATTGCATGATTGGAACTCATTGACCAGGATTTGTACAAAATATAGTTTTGTCTATGTCACTATCATGCATCTAGATCTAGTGACACTGATCCAGTTTGGTGAAAAACAAGCTCCATATAGTTACTCAAAAGATTCATCAATGACTAGTGTTAGAAAGCTGTCTTTCCTTGTTTTATTTCTCGAACCTCTATTGTCCACACATAATCTAAAAGATCCAACTGCTCTTTCAACCAATAGTATTGGGGAAGACAAACGAGATAACCTTGGTTGAATAATACCTCGTTCAAGCATCTCAGCACATTGCTCTCATTCTCATCCTTTTGACGGAGGAGGCAGTAATAAGAGCTCTAAATCTCACCGTTTCATTAAAAATGTTCTCCATGTCCCAAATTATCTACTGACATCATATCTATACAAAAAACTTACTCATGGTACGAATTTTTTTTTTGAGATAAAAAAATATTTTGATTAATTTGTCAGATAATCGAGTGACCAACCCATGTAGGATCAAACTCAACTGAGAGCAATCCTCTACAACATCAATGGTTCAGGAACCGTCTCCGTCATTAATCACACTCTGATCACACAGTCACAATTATTCTGTCTCCTTAGGACACAAGAACATAGAGGTACGAGCCTATAGGACAGATTCTGTTCAAGTAAGGCCATACTCATAGTATGAATTGTAATGTACTTTTTTATCATTCTTACCATTTATTTCAAGAACAGGATTTAGGAAGAGGATTGAACTTGCAACGTACAACAGGCACTACGATATTGAAGAAGCAAGTAAATGAACTCAAACACCAATAGATTATCTCCATTACTTCTATCATAATCCAACAAAAAAATTATTTGGACACATCATTTTAGTTTGGGTGCACATTTTTGGTATTTTAAGAAACCATGCTTCCTTTTTGGTTTAAAGGACTAAGTGCTGATCATTTCAATTGCAAGGCTTGTGAATTTGCAAAACATGAATGTGTTCCATTTCCAATCAGTAATCAAAGAAGCTAAGTCCTGTGTTCCATTTTCAATCAGTAATCAAAGAAGCTAAGTCCTACCATTCCATATCGATATTCAGGGACCCTCTACTATTCAAAATATGTCCTAGGTCACAATAGTTTATCTTTTATTGATGATCGCATTAGAGTCTCTTCGATATTCCTCTTTAAATCCAAATTGGATATAAGCAATGTGCTTCAGAATTCCAAGCTATGATTCACATTCAATTTGGTGCTAAAATCAAAAGACACCTATCTGATAATGTGCATGATTTTTTCACCTAACTCTCTCCACTTTCTCAAATAAAGGCATCACCCATGAAAACTCATGTCCAAATAGCCCATAACAAAACGAAATAGCAAAGAGGATAAATGGTTATCTGTTAAACACAACCTGAGCCTTTCTTTTTCACCGAAATGTTTTGAAACTTATTTAACGTATCTTCGTCGATTATTCACAAACCCAAAAGGGATACAAGTTAGATTCAAGATCTTCATGATCTCCTATTCTGATACCAAGTTTCTACGGTCCTAGGTTTTGTACTTGTCAGACCTTTGGCCCTATAGGCATACAATCATGGTGTATTGAGCCTAGTAGAAAGAACAATTGATATCTAGGTAAACATTATAATTAGTTGTAATTTATGAAATGATGTATTCAACTCCTTGGAATACATATGTATAAAAGGCTATTGCAACGAACCTTCCAAGCTTTTAGGGTCCAAGTTGATAATCTCCTGTGAAAAATTTAAAACACTCTAATTCAAAGTTCTAAACCAAAGAGTTATATTATTTCACCTTAATTAGGGTAATTTTGTAAGAAGCTGAAACCAATTCTTAGTCCATTTCCTGGGTCCTGCAGCAAATCTATGTGGCCAACCTATTGGCACCTATTTTAATGCCACTGGACATTAAAGTTCTAGATAATTTAGCTATTAAAAACAAACAAACAAGAAACTCAGCAGTATATGCTGGTAATCTTGGTAGAGGTTATTTATGATTTCATACTTAACATTATGAACAAACAAATATGTCTTCTTTACAAGAATGTTAAACAAATATGTGAGTGGCCACTCGCATCAGCACCCCCTTTAGCATTCACTGAGCTAATCCGTCAAATTTAGGTCCCCATTTTCTGGTGAATAAAAGTTAGGAGAATGTAGAAGAAAATACGAAACCAATATGCATATGATACCTTGTAACCAAAAAGCTCACAACAGGCCCTCCTGAATACTGAAATTCTATCCGCAAAAACAGTCTTGTATCTGTTGCATGGTATTTTAAATGCTTCAGAGAGAAAAGTTGGATAACTGTCATACCATGCAAAAGGACCATATTATCTCCATTCTTGACTTACCTTTCTTCACGTTTTTCAAGTGTCGCTATTTGTTCCTTCAATTGAAGAATCTTCCCAGATATATGGGAATCAACCAGCTTCACAGCGTCCCCTGAATAATTAACAAAGCAAGTAACTTCAAAACTTATTACTAAGATACAACTGTAAAGATTGTGAAACATTAAATAAAATATCAAAACGTCACTTAGACTTAGCAGAACCTAAGTCTTGATTCCAGTTAGAACCAACATCATAACAATAAAATTTCATAGTTCATTGTAAGAGGCCTCAGAGATTGCAGGAAGGCACATGGCCCAGTGAAAGAGCTAGACATAACATGAGCCAATTGTGATACAAGTGACTAATTGAAAATGGATTACAAAGGTACGTTCACCACTATCAAGAAATAAGAAACAAAAGCAGTGAATTACTAGAAAAAACAAGGAAAGTATTTGCAAACACTAATGAATTGAAAATTTCAAGATTCATGTCTTCATTTTCGGATCTGGTGTTGATAACGAAACAAGCAACCAAGTAAAATTAGTTTAGGCCTGGGTAGCCCAGGACAGGCTCACCCTAGACCAAGCTTAGGCACGGCTAATTTTCATAATTTTCTAAAACTTCAATATGTTTTAGAGATAATTAAACATTTTATATGTTTAATGTTTTTTTAAGTATTGCTAAATTATTAATCTATTTAATTCTTTTTAGATATTTTAAAATATTTTTTATATACTTTTATTACAGAATTTATTTTGATCAGCCAGGACCAGGCTTAGACAAGGCTTAGGCTTGTAAAACTAGGCCATTTTTGGGCTATGAGGAGTTTGGGATTGAGCAACCCAATCCTGATCTAAGCTTGGCCCAATTGGGCTGGGACAAGGCTAGGTTAACTTTTTTTAGTTTTCTAAAAATTTTGACATATTTTAGAAATACTTTACTATTCTAATAGATTTTTAAATGTATCCAATATACTTTAACATTTTTATCTAAACTTTAATCTGTTTTATTGCAATGGACCACGCCAGGCTTAGACTTGTGAGGCCAGGCCAGACCAAACAGACTCTGGTGCCTTGTTTTGCTTGGTCCAGCTTGGGCCACTCAGCAGGCCAGGCCTGACATGGCCAAAAGCTATGTAATTTCATCCGAAGCCTGACACCCAAACCCGTCCTTTGCCAAGCAGTCAGTGACCATGGAACCCAAGTTGCAACCCTACTCAGATCTCATTCAATTCATGTTCTAGACATTATAAAACCGACACAATGTATTCCTCCAATTCATGTTCTAGAAATCATGGAATTGGTACAATGTATTCCTCAACTAGCAACCAAGCAATTCTGGGGAAACAAAATATTCTCTAAAGAGTAATCACTTAAATACTCATCTATGGTTATATGTTCTTCTTTCATGCTTCATTATTTACATCCCTTTATAGAAGATATTTTGTTTCTTTTTTTGTTTGACATACATCTTTCAAAAGCTTAAAAGGTCAATAAAGGAAAATATAACCTAAAGAATATCTCTCTTTTGAGGGTAGAATAAACATTGTCATCTCAGGAATTCATAGAGGGAATTTGTAAAGGTAATTGCTCAATGTATTTTTGGTACAAGAAATAGTTAGCGTTTCACCAATCTCAAAACCCAAAAATATAAACTCATATTAAAGTGGAACAAACAAACATTATTCTCATACAAGTTAAAGAGAACCTAGCAACTCGAGCACAGATCACTATTGGTCAAATAATAATTGCTCATCAAATAGGTAAAGCAGCCAAGCAGCTCAATTTGCAAAATACATCAGCTGAAAAACATAAAATTTGTTAATAGGTCCAAAGTAAACATCAGTCAGAACACTGAATAGTTCATTGATAGGTATCCCAAATTTGAATCTTGTCAAGGCGGCTTTAGGTAGCTATCCTCCTTCCTCAAAATGAAAACTAATAATCCATGCCACAATTGATTTCTTACTAATTGTCAACTCCATGAGAATGTACTCAGAAATGACTAGCTCGATATCATGCAACTTTTACCATATACTTGCACTCAAAACAAGAATCGGAAGTTTAACTATAAAAATACCATAAACACTCTTAGCCATTTTTTCTGCTTAAATATTATTTCACGGGCCAAAGCAAGAAAGTGAACAAAAATAACAACTAGAAGAACTAAGCTGTACCTGATTGACTTTTCAGTTCTTCAACGGCTTGCAACTTCTCTTTGGTCTTCTGTAACTCTGTCCGTAAAGCCTCTATAGTTTGTTTTGCCTCATTATCTACTGTGAGGGTATTTATCATTCGCAAAACCTTGGTATTTGCAGCAGAATAATCACCATGGCCCAACTGTTAAAAAAGAACAAGAAAATGAAATCTAAATTTTTTTCTGGAGAAAATAAGCAACTCTAACAACGCAACTGATAATATGTATTAATATAGAAGGGACAGATTATATTCTTATTTCCATCTCTGTACATCCACAGTGCCAAAGAATATCCTGGAACAAAATTCCATTACCTATGAATTTCACATAAGATGTAGAGCAGGTAAGGATTAATCTCTCTTTGTAGAAATTAAGGACAAACGTAAATATGACTTTTTTTAAGGTAAAAAGAATGGGTATTAAGTATAAGACACTAAGGGAGTGCCATGATGTACAAAAAATTTACATCTCAATTAGAACATCAATGATTTTCCCAAAATCATCTCAACCATAAATATCATACCTAGAGTAATATTTATGTTTATCCTTAATTAAGTATAAGGCACCAAGGTGACAAACATAAATATTACACCTAAAGTTTCTCATATATCACATCAAAAAAATTACTTACATATCACACTTAAGGTTTCCGTTGCATCACAAAATTACAAAGCATAAACTGCCCAAAAATGTTCAAAGATTGTTCTACAGGAAATTACAAATATTTGAAAACTTATAATACAATCATAACAAGAACACAGGAAACTAAGAGAATTAAAACAACCCCAATGAGAGACTGGTGTAAAAGAAATAAAAGATAAAAGACTCTAATTCTACTAAAACGATGAGAATAGAAATCGAACACATAAAAACTACTTTCCAAGTTCTGCTATTATTGAGGTGCTATATTAATTCTGCCTGGATGAAAAACACGACTTCAAGTTAGCATTACTTCTCCTTTAGAAAGGGAAGACGGCAAAGTATAAGATTGCAGCAAGGTCAAGTAAATGGACCACTCACAAGACTAGTTATACACTTTAAACTGGTAAGCATGCAAAGGCCGTTCCACACAAAGCATGAAATTTGAACATCCACCAAGCTTACCATGACAAAGATAAACATGGTAAACTCTTCCAGAAAAGGCAGCAATATTCTTTACTTCAGCACCTACCTTGGCTTCGAGTAAGGAAATCTCTGAACGAAGCCGATCACTTTCCCTTTCCAATGATTTTATTCTTCTTGTTTCGTTACTTAGCCTCTCGTTCAGCAACTTTACTTCATCATGTTGGTGATTATTGACATCCCTTTGTTCAGTTAACTCATTCTCCAAATCTTTGATATAACTTTCCTTCTTAGCAAGAGATATTTCAAGCTCCTGCACATGAAAACCAGATAAAACTATACTATTTCGAAGAAGAAACAATCTTATGAATAATAGACAAAATGATATAGAATTTAAGAACCTGAACACGGGTTCCATTTACTGCTTCACCCTCAGCTTCTTCATTCTTTGATCTTTTCAATCCATTGACAGCATTTCTCAACCTATCTCTCTCTTCAGTAGCCAATGAAAGCTGCAATTAGAAACAATCTTTCATCAGGTAATTGTAAATGAATAAGTTAACAATAACTTTTGAAATATTAAGATACAGTTTTATACATAGTCATAAAGCTCATCATAATCATTGATATGATCTATAATTAGCACCAATGAATAAGCATCTCAAAGTAATCACCATGTCGCTTTAAGCAGAAAATATGAAACTAAACAGCCAGAAATTTCCAAAGACTAATATGGCCAAACAGGAAAGCCAAGGAGCAAATTTTGACCAAACAAATATATACTAAATCTAGGCTGCCATAAAATATGTTTCAGACTTAAACCTAATGTATTCTTAATTTTTGTGATGCTAGGTGGAGCCACTTCCCATCATTGGATCTTCTATTGATTCTCTAATATCTCATGGAAATGAAAGAGAAGGGCATATAAATGGTATTGACATTATCTCAAAATAAATAAATAAATGGTATTGACTTATGTCAGATACAAGATGAGAAAAGAATTATAAGCTCTTCTAGCTCCTCTTCATCCCAAGAGAGCAAACACTAAATCATAGGTTTGAAATATCCATCCCTAATCCCAAAAAATGGATGCTCACCCCTTCAAAATCCTTTCTTTGAAAAGTAGACTCCCATCTTCAACAAATGGCTGTTTGTTTCTGGAACTTAATAGATTACCCAACCTTTGTTTTAGTAATGCCTCTGATTCATACCCGAGAGAAAAAAGACAAAAATTACTGGAAGAGAGAAAGCATAGATGTATAATGAGTAAAAATGAAGATAACATAATAGCATATCTACGTAATGTAACACCCACCATTTTTTCAATCCGCTTAACCTCTGATTTCAATGCTTCTGCCTTAACTTTAGCAAGTAGCGCCTCTGTTTCAGCACTTTGTTTGGCAAGTTCAGCAGCATCCAGAGCAACCTCCATTTGCTTCAAGCGAGCATTTGTTTCACCTGTCTTCATCGTGCCATCAATTACCTCCCTTCATTAACAGAAATCTCAACATCATCAGACAGGAATGCGAATTCACCAGACCTTTTTCTTTTCTTTTGGGCCTCAAACACATATCAAGGAACACACAGCTCATGGCATATCTAGAAAACACCTTAAAGCAAGCTTGGCAGCTCAAAGCCCAGCCTTAGGAAGAGAGAAGGGAAGTAACAAACTCCTATAGAAGGATGGTCAGTACATATTCGCTAAAGTTAGTCTAGTTTCACACTGCAATAAAAACTCAATGATTAGGAAAAGAAAAGAAGACTGTTAACCAATCACTTATTTCCCTAACCACCAGATATCACCAAAAAATATGTTTGAGCATCATCAATGGCAAAGATATTTTACCCAGCAACCATTCAAACAGAAGAAAGAGAACCACCTCCTTAACTACCATCCCCACGAGGCCAAGCCAGATAGCTCATAGATCTTAATAGATCCAAGAAATAGTATAATAGAACTTTCCAGAAGCTGGTCCATTCAGAAAATAGCAAGTTCCCTCTCCCCCACCCCAAGGTTTGACCATGTCCAACTTTCAACACTTGTCTGAAAGTGAATACAAGCATTCCAATAGAAACTTGCTTTTCGACAATTTTGCAATTGTAACACTCATAACAATAGAAAAATGCACATGGGTGGTACCCCATGATGAGATATGTGTATTTTGGGTTTGTCATTGATACCCTAACTAGATTATAAATTTACCGTACATGGGTGGTACCCCCTATGATACTATGTCTATAATCCTACATTTACACTTTTTATTTCAAAAAACAACAACGAGAAAAAAGCACATAAAAAACAAACAAGAGTAGATCAACTACTAAGTAGCAAGTGTTTTATGCTCAAGACACATAATATATCTAAATATTGTCTCTAATAGACCATACTGTAAATCTGACAAAAAATTTATTACAGATTATCCAACAAATATATTTCATCCAGCTAACCATGTAATGGAATAGCTGCAGCAACGAGTTGGAACTTAAGAATGGTAGGGTAGTTAGGAATTCTGCTTCAATCAATATTGGGACTGCTAGTTTGTATAAGAGATTATATGAGGAGGAGATGTTTGACAAACCCTTCCTTGAGAGCCTAGACCGGAGCCCAACTAATAAAGGTAGAGCTAGAGGATTAGAGGGACTTTTTGAGGAAGAGAAGATTAGAAGAGCCTTTTGAGAATTTAGGAACTGATCAAGCACTAGGTCTTGACAGTTTTTCAATTGTTTTCTTCCAAACTCAATTAGAAGCTGGTGAAAGAGGATATATTCAAGGTTTCAGCAATTACACCAAAGTGGGAGAACTAGAATTAGCATGAACTCTAAAAAGGAATTTTAAGGTTGCAGATTTTTGACCTATTGGTCTTGTAACCAATGTCTATTGTCACCAAGGTCCTGTCCGGGCAATTAGACAAGTTGCTCCTCTAGCATATTCATACAAAAGCTTTCTCTAACCCAACGTGTACATATTTATCAATCTCAATGCAGAATCAAACTTTCTCAAATGTGTTCAACCTACTTGGTTTCGTCACCCATCAAAATCCTTATTCGTTTTATCAATCACCAAAGAAATTGTTGACAACTTTGTTTTCGAAAAGGTAAAAATAAGAGAATTTCAATAAGGGTTTTCACGTTTTTTTAAAGAGAGACAATAACAACAGAGTACCACCTAAACACAAAAGAAGCTTTCCATATTGCCAAAAGAAAACAAAATATCCATAAAGTTCCGTAGGTTCCCTACTAAGTCAAGAAAATGACAATTAAACAAAATTCTTAAGGTGTAGAACCAATCGTCTCTAACACTAGCAAATGGAGACACAATGACATTAACAAACCCCTTGCACCTTTCTTTCCAAATCACCCAAATGGTAGTCAACTAAAACAAGGGACATACACTTCTTCCTAGATTTGCAAGGCCTAATACCATTCTACCATAATTCACAACAACCAAATCGCCACTTGGTCAAGACAAAATAAGGAGGGACAAAAATGAATTCCTATAACCTTTCTAGTCTTGGCACACCAAAGTAGGAGATGGTTGGTGGCTTCAATCTCTTGCAATCAACATAGGCATCTATTGCCAATGAATCTCCCATGCTTTCTCAACTCATCAAAGGTGAGAACTTCATCTAAAGCGGCTTCAAACAAAATTAAAGGGGACATCTCTTTTCTCCCACATCTACTTACAAAGGGAATCCCAAAGCAACCTCATCTTGTGAAAGAAGCTTATGGTAGGAGGATCTCACAAGAACAAACAGTTTTTTTTGTGAAAGCCACAAAGCAATTACAGGCCCAGGATCTAAAGGCAAGAAGTTAGAAGTGTCAAAAGAGAAAACTAGATGCCATCCATATTCCCTTAATCCTTGGATAAACAGATGTGCCACGAGCAAAACTAGTAGCATTACTGACCACAATCACTTTTTTCTAGATATAACCTAGAATGTTATAAACAAAGCATGAAGGAGGTGCTGCCATTATGCAAAATGTAGTCATTTCCAAATCTATCAAAATATCAATAAATTATAATAAATCCTCATTACTTTTTTACAATAGAAGAACCTCTAAATGAATGAAAAAATATAATCAAGGGGAATAAGGCATCCTCCCTTTAAAGGAGGAAAAAAGACAAAGTAAAAGGTCTAATCCTCATCGTAAACAAAATGATTGCCTCTGAATCAAAATATACAGGATTTGTAACCATAAATCTCTATTCTACTCATAAAAATTATAAAAAAAAAAAAGATAAAATATTATTAAAGGTCTTTCTATTACTCTCCTTTAGAATCACCCACAGGATGGCCAAGGGTTCGCTTCCTTCATTGCTGATCACCATGGTTACCTGTCGTACCAAAGTATCAGCCCTTATAGAAGACACTATCATCAAAGTGAATGGTTAAAAGTTAATAGTCTCTACAACAAGATCAGTGAATTGTGAAGAGGAGGAACGGTGGATGGCAAAGCTAGTTTCAGAGTGACTCAAAAGACGAAGGTAATAAAGGCCAAAACTAAGAAGTGGTGCAAGGAGGAGGGGAGGGGTGAAAGTATGTACGCTTAATCTCTATTATAGGATATTGAAGCCATTGATAGGATGGAATGCGAAGGTGTTTTCTTCACTAAAGACTTGGCACACATAGAATCCATAAAACTTGAATTAGCAAACAGATTACAACTTGAGAAGATATCATAAAGATTCGTTGATGGGGCATGATTTGTACAGGGTGGAAGATTTTGGGTATATGATTGACTGCCTTACTAACATGTAATTATTTTTGTACATGAGTTGCACCCCGTTGGTGCATTATTAATAGTATTCATACTTTTTATTTTAAAAAAAAGTAACGAAATAAAATCGAGAGCCAAATAGATAAAGGAAGGAAATAGAAACACAAATTTTTCACTGCATGATAAATCACCAGAGGAGGACCAACTATGTGGAGGAGACTGAGATAGATGACTGGTTAGTGAAGAGTAATGAGCAACTAAGGCAATGGGTCATGGAATTCTTTTTGCAGATTACCTTGCGAAGAGCTCAATTGGAGGCCTAAGTTGGACAATCTGACCTTCATGTCTTGGGATGAATTGCTTGAAAGAGAGTTCGCTAAGGAGGAGATTCTTAACGAACTCATGCAATGTAAAATGGATAAAGTTCCTGGACCCGATGGTTTCAACATCCATTTTCTGAAAAAAAATTGACATGAAATGAAAGAGGACATTCTTGAGCTTTTTAAGGAATTGTATGAATCTGGGTCCTTTATTAAATCTTTAAACTTTTCCTTCTCAGTACTCATTTCAAAGGTGGAGGGGAGCTTCCTGATTCTATCAAGATTCCTTTTTCAATTAGGATCCTTGATTCTAGGCTGGTTTAGGCTAGTCTGATTAGATTTATTCTCCTAAAATATCTCCTAAATTTTCTTGGTAAATTTATATATATACTATACAAACTACACCAAAATACAGATTAAAAAATTTAATTCAACCACTCTAATTTCAATGATGACAATATTTTTCCATGAAAGAATAGATATAAAAGAGCAAGATACTGAGAGATAACCAAATTGTTGATTATAGAATGTAGTTGATGCTCATAGCACTTAATATCTCAATATATCACTTGATCCAAGTAATGAACTAGCAAGACCATGGATTGACAACCACAAAAAAAAAGAAGAAAAACAAAAAGAAATGCTTATATTGTAGGGCACATAAATTGAATCTTTCCACTTATAAATAAAGCTTCTTACTTTTGTAGAGCTGCAATCTTCATAAGTATATCATCTGGACTTGACACATCTGGAATGTCATTAAGCAACAACTTCCAAGATAATAACTCATCCTCCATTTTTTTCATGCTTAGTTCTAATTCTTGTAATTTTGATAACTCTGCCTCTGCCCTCTCTCTACGACTCTTTTCCTCTAAAAGTTTCTCCTTCAACAACTCAATGTTATCATGAGATGATCTGAGCTTTCTAGCCTCTCGCACTTCAGACTCCTGGTACAATTTGAACCAAGTCAATAAATTAGATGGCCATATGAGAATTCCTAAAATAATGTACCAAAAAACCAAAATAAAATGTAACCTCAACCAAAAGACAAGAAGAAAATGGGAGCATCTATCAAATGCATTTTCTCATATCTCAAGGTATAAAGTAAAAATTTTTATGGATACAAGTCTTGCTTCCCTAACTCTATCAAACAAATAACAACATCCTTAAAGGCTCTCCTATTTCTTCTTTTCCATAGTCTGCCTTCACATATTTTCTTATGTTGAACAGTAGCTTTTCCTACTTACAGTTTAAAATTCACAATGTTGTCTTGACCTGGAATGTCTGGTTCCAATTTTATTAGCTAGAAATGCACCATAGCTAGGTAAATTCCTAGTGAAAGAAAATAACCCATAATTCCAAATTATTTTCCCCTATCTTATCACCTTTCTGTAAACTATCTTTATGAAATTAAGTCTTCTGTAACCCATTTCAGAAGAAACAATATTGAAGAACACTCTTCAAGATTAAGTAGCATGCTCCCGTAAAATAATCATTTAGCTAGTTTTGTGAAGGAAGTAAACTATTTTCTTGTTTTCCCTGCATGGGATGCTATGGAGGCAGATTATAGAGAAACTATTTGCTCTTACATAAATGCTTAATTTTTATCAATTGATTGATAGATAAAAACCTTCCCCACATTTAAATCACCGATGGAAAGACAAACTTACATAGTTCCTAAGTTCTTCCTGCAAATGTCTAACCAGAATATTGCTATTCTC
>NW_019014519.1:223342-234771 GCF_000150535.2 Carica papaya
AAAAATTAAAAGAACTGAGAATGAACCAAAATACCAGAGAGTCAAAAGAAATTAACATTTGCTACTTACATCTGCACTTATTCTAGAAACAGAAAGCTTTGAATCCCTTTTCAATTGAGTAAGTTCATTGCGAAGACACTTTTTCTCCCTTTCCGAGGTTTCAGATAGTTGACTTAGTTTTGCCTCTAAAATGCTTCTTTTCTCCTCAGCTGAAGCAGCTGAAGACTCAGCTGCCTTGCGAAGATTCAATTCTTTTTGAAACTTTACCTAAAATCCAATTATCACATAATGACAATGATGATCACATTATCATTATCAAATGTCTTTTTTTAAAAATAAAAAGTATGTTGTATTATATTAACAAGGTACCAAAACGGGAGTACCGTCCATGTATAAATGACTTGCATAAAATTTAATATATCAATGACATTTCTAAAAGTCTCATCACTGATAATGTCATGATCTAATAAGATGATCCTAAAATAATGCATTCATCGATCTCTTAAACTATAAAGATCACTAACTTTACCTTCAAAAGCTCTCCAATTCCTTTCTTTCCAAATAACGCAAAATACAGTCAATGGAATAACATTTACAATGTTTCTTTTTATGCATTAACCATCCCAAACCCAAATTTCCCCACAGACCGAACCCGCCATAACCCAATTGATCCCCAAAAAGGCATAGATCATGCACCATAAGTCATATGCAATATCATCATAAATGTCTTTTCAGATACGACTGGTGGCAGATAAACAAAAATGCAAAGAAAAAAGTATAAACAAAATAAATAATAGCACGTCAGCATTTACACAAATTTCTAACATACCACAATAGATTAATTAAAACAAAATCAAAGATCGATTTTAAAGCAGCACATCAGTTGGAACCCAACTCTTGCTTGGGTCAGCAGGTCTGGCTCTTTCAAGCAAAGCTCAGAACGCATTCAAATAAGCAGATGGAGCACTTAAGTAAGCCCAAACAAAGTTCTACAGTTTTGGAGAAAGGAAAATTGATCTAAACGAGTAAGGGCAGATTTAGGTGGCAAATCGATCTAACCGCATTGCTTTTCATTATTTCTATGGATGCCCTTAATAAAATGCTTACTAGAGCAAGAGAATTACAGCTTTTCAAGGCGTTTGAAGGTAGGGGAAGGCAAAGATGATATAAATATGACTCACTTATTTTTTGCATATGATACTTTATTATATTATGAATCGGAGTCTCCTACTTGATCTAACACTGAAAATTTATTTATTGTGCTTCCAAGCATTAAATTGCTTCGATTTGCCATTTGGGCTAAACTGAAAGATACCTCAGTATAGACCCGAATTTAGATGGATATGAGTCTTGTTTGGTGGGTTAAAAAGGAGTTTGCTATACAAAGGAGGAAGAATGACACACATCAAAAGCACTTCAGCTAATATTCTCATTTACTTCTTGTCGATGCTAACAATCTCAGTCGTGGGGAAAAAAAACATAACAGAGAAAGAGATTAGAGAGAGACAGAGAGAAAAGGAGGAGGGGGGAGACGTTGTTCTCCTAACATAAGAAACGGTCCATGATACGCTAGTGTTTGTTTTCCTCCATGACAAGGATGCTTAAAAATATCACATTTAGATTATTACAAAATAACCACTCAATGAGTGCTACATTCTATCTTGAGTCAATTTCATCCCTAAACTTATTTCTATTAAAATATCACATTTAGATTATTACAAAATAACCACTCAATGAGTGCTACATTCTATCTTGAGTCAATTTCATCCCTAAACTTATTTCTATTAGAATAATGTTATCCCTGAATTTAGGATATAAAAATTTAGTACCTATTATTCCAAGTGAAAACTAAAGGCTTAAATTGCCAAAAAAGGTTACTGTAATCCATGCTTCATTCAAAAATCTGAATCCCAAACTTAACAGAATCAAGAAACTTGTTAGCTTATGATAATTTTTTTTGTCTTAATCTTTAGCATCCATCATCTTTTACAACCAGAAAAAATCATAGTGATACTAAATTTCATTTGAACTTTTGTAAACTCGGCCCAAATTCTTTAGGTTTTAAATTAAGTTCCTAAATGACTGTGCCTTACCAAAATCTTGGAGATTGATTCTTAACAAACTCAGAAGAACCTAACTTTGCAGTTGAAATAACAAAGACCAAATTAATGCATACCTCAGATCCAAGTACTATACTTGACATTTATCTAACATATACTTTCACAGACCCAACCCAGGCACTCTTTCCTATAAAAGCTTTGTCGTAAGAGAAGAAAAGTAAATACACTTATGAACATAACAACTGCAGGAGATAGCACAATTAAATAAATCAGTCATCTCTTCACCAGCTAGTTCAATAATTACCTGAAAATGTTATGCACCTTCTCCATTATATTGGCAAGTTCTAACCAAGAACATTAAAAAATCACTAAAATCACCTGATGCTGAAAAGTAATCCAGCAATCACCAGGATGCAGATTACAACCTGGTTATTAAATGGAAAAAGATATATATTCAGATGGATCTACCTCAAGTTCACTGTATGATTGTAATTGTTTTTTCAACCGTTCCCCAGAATCACTGACTTCTCTCAAAAGCTGCTCCTGGAGCACCTGTTCACGTCCTTTAGCGGCGGCGAGCTCTTGCTCCGCATATAAAAACTTATCCCGAAATTTCTTCCTCTCTGCTTCTGTGAAAGTGAGATTAATAACACCACCAAATAAAAAGCCATAAGCTGATCTCCACCCAAAAAAATGATAAAAGAAGTAGAAGGTTCCAAGACATCTAATTGGATTGATTTAAAAGAAAAAATATGCAGACCATGATTTGTTTTTTAAATAGAAAAAGGTTGAATGAGGAGAAAAGGAAGAAAATTAAACCAAGGATAAAATCTTAAAAGGAATCTATACAGGAACTATCAGATCAAAAGCTTGGACGGAAATAAGTTTTTTATACCTCATTATATTGGAAAATTCTGTGTTTGTGTGTATATAAATAATATATATATGCTCCTAGTAAGACCCTGTAGTTTTTATTTTGCCCTCATATACCCAAAGCAGTTCCCCTACTGAATGTTAAGAAGAAAGTACTTCTTCCCTCATGAAAACCCACCTGCTTTGCAGAAACCTTCATTTAGTGCCTCCAGTTTAGATTGATAATCGCTAACTTGCTTTTCTGCATTGCTTAATGCATCTAGAAAGTCTGATTTAACCTACAAAAACAAGATAAAGATACTTTTTCCATAAATAATGTGCAAAACCCAAAAAAATTGATTAGATATAACAAACTCAAGGAAAATATCCAGAAAGATTAAAATAATCAGCTGAATCAATAAAAGTGAGAAATAAGATCTCAGTATTAAGTATTTCCTGTCAAAGATAATTTTTTCAAGAGAACTTTATTTCTGAGGTTTTATAAAAAAAAGAACAATATTAAAGAAATATATGATCATAAAAAATGTGACAAAGGTCAATAGAAAGAAGTTACGTATGGAATGCAATATTCAACTTCGACTTCATCACATGATCTGAAGTCCTAAACAGCTTATCTGTAAATTCTTTCATGCCATATTTGTGCACCAAAATGGTAACATTTATCCTCCTTTTTCATAATTCTTTTTTTTTTGTCCAAATTGATTTTTAGTCTGGATACACGTGAAAGCATAACAAAACACATCTCAGATTCAGAAGGATCCTCTCCTCGGGTTGACAGAATATTAATGTGTCATCGGTAAAGAATAAGTGGGACACCTCAACTGTATGGTTCTTTCTTCCCACCGAGATCCCTTTCACAAGTTGTAAATCCTTAACCCTGCATAGCATCCCATTAAGAGCTCCTATCACAAGAATAAATAACAGAGGGGATAGGGGATCTCTCTGCCTTACGCCTCTGGTGGCCTTGAAAAATTCAGAAGGCCCCCCATTAATCAATAGCGCAAAAGAAGTTGTAGTCATGCACCATTTCATCCAGGCTTGTCATTTCTGTCCGAACCCCAACCTCCTTAAGATATATTCAACAAAGACCCAGCTCACATGATCATAAGCTTTTTTCATGTCTAATTTGCAAAGAAGACCGTCTTTACCTCTAACCATAAGGTCATCCACAGCCTCATTTGCAGTCATCACCACATCTAAGATTTGTTTGTCTTCAACCAAAGCGTGTTGACACTCCCCAATAACTTCCCCCAGCACTCTAGAGAATCCTTTTGCCAAAACTTTGGCCAATAATTTGTAGATGCACCCCACCAAACTGATGGGTCTAAAATCTTTGAACTCCTTTGGACCTTTCTTTTTAGGGATGAGAACCAGGAAAGTAGAATTGAGAGATCTAACAAACTTACTCGAATTGTGAAATTCCTTAAAAAGGCTCATAACATCATCCTTGATTAAAGACCAGAAGTTTTAAAGGAACTTCATATTGAATCCATCTGGTCCCAGTGACTTGTTTCCATTACAAGATTTCAAGCATTCAGCAAACTCTTCCTCCAAGAATTCGGCTTCCAATAGTTGTTTGCTGGTCTCGGAAATCTAGTTAAAATGGAGAACATCCAGTTTAGGCCACAAACTGAAATCATCCTCATTTAGCTTGGAGAAAAATTTACTGGCTGTCTCCCTTAGTTCTTTATCACCCAAAACCTTTCTTTATTACCCAAAATCTTTCTATCTTCAAAACTGATCTCATCTATGAAATTACAGCTTCTCCTGTGGGTGGCCAAAGCATGGAAATACTTGGATCTCCCTCCTCAAGCCATTTCTCCCTTGATTTCTGTTTCCAAGTATATTCATCTGCTTTGAGAATGGAGGATAACTAAAATTTCAGGATGTCCCTCTTGGAGTATTCCTCATCAGTCAACCCACTGCAAACTTCCTTTTTCCTAATTCTTACTCTCACAGTTCAATCCTTCATTGCAAAACAACTACTATATACGAAAGCAAGTCCACTCTTCATAAGTTTTCATAGAATTAATCATTTAACTTCCACTCTCAACACAACAATAAGCAGCATATATGAAGAAAAAAGTTCCTAAACTCCAACCAGCTTATCTTATAGCAAGAACTCTTAGTTGTAATTTAAAAGCACGACAATTTTATTCCACATACAACGCATATATCTACTTAACCTTTTTGTTTGAAAATTAAAAATCAGTTAATTACATAATCCGAAAGACAAACCATACTTAAGACCTACAATACCAAAAAAGGTTATGGAGGAACCACAATACTGAAGTGTTTTTTATATAGAAAAAGAAGTATCATTGGATGGGAGGAGAAGAGTACAATAAGAAAAGAGGACTAGTTAGTGACCTGAAGGCTGACAATAAAACACATCTCAGTTCAGAACAGCGAGCAAATGCTGAAATTAGTAACCCTAATATAATAAAAAATATATATGGACGATTTGAATTAACATTCCCTTCAAAGCCATAAACAAGAGGAACAACGAAAAGGCAAAGATTAAGTAAACCAAAACGCACAAGCAAATTGAAACATATAAACGTAAACATATATAAAACGCAGAGCATAAACATGAGAGTGCGAACCATTTGTCGGCATTGGTAGGTGCAGAGCAAGTGATCCGACGGCTCGTGGGAGGAATTAAGCGGCTTGACCGTAGGTGAAACGTCTTCGTAAATCACGAGCTGTCGGTTGGAGCCACTGCCGCCGCCGAGAATTGGGCTATCTTGAGATATCGGTTCGGTTCTGCATCTCTTCTGTGGAGGACTTCTCGGTATCATTTTCAGGATTTCTAGGTTTTCTCCACACACACACACACACACAAACTCTCTCTCTCTCTCTCTCCCCCTCTCCCTCTCTCTCTACCTCAATCAATATGCGTCTGCTGGAGTTGCCGAAGTTTAATTTGAAAGGAAAGGCGCCATTTCTGAAGGCCTTCTTCTCTGTCAAATGTGCAACACGGTAGCAATCCCACAGGAGCAGCCAACTGTTTAAATACTCCGGTAAAAATTTTGATGATACTTCGGATTCGAACCCGTTTAGTCCAACCCGTCTAAATTTCACCTGATTCAATTTTTTCGTTACAATACCAATTCGGACCGGGTTCGAATCCGAGTCGTCTCTATTCTTTGTTTGGGTAAATTATTAAATTAATTTTTAATATTTTATATTTATTAAATTTAATTATTAATAATTTTTTATTATAATTTAATCCCATAAAATTTTAAATTATTTAAAATACATATTATATTAAAAAAATATGTATTTAAATGTTAAAAAATTAATTTACTAATATCTTAATAAACTACATTGACTAAATTGGATTTAACGACATAATCAATTACAAATTAAAGTAATACAATAATGTAAAATAGTGAGAAGTTATAAGTAATACAATAATGCTCATAGGGTAACTACAATGTATCCAATTATTATTCTATAATAAATAAATAATACTGTATTCTATAAACATATACATATGCCTTTTTGATTGTCAGCCCTATAAGAAGAAAATTAGAATCCAAAGCATAAATAACATAAGAAAATGCACAGGACTAAAAGCTAGCTTAGTCCCAGAACTCGGTATGTTCTTGAGGAGCTTTTATTAGAAATAGGGTCTAAAATTTCAGTCCCGAATGAATAGCAACAACTCCCCCGACAAGATTTTCGTACTCAACCTTCTGAAACCCTGCATCTGCAATCATCGAAGCAAACTTCTCCTGCGTTGGTTAGTCGCAGAAAGATCAGTGCACGAATCACAATAGAGAAGAAACACCATAGCATGCAATCATAAGATACAAACAGGTTATGTAACTTTGTGCTTCAGATTTTTTTGCCCGGTTAAAAGTTGAAAAAGTTGAATATGGTCACGTCAGGTTGTTTTTGAGTTGCATATTTTCAAGGTTCATTGCTTAGATGGTGCTCGGGCATGCAACTAGTCAGCTAAGAATTAAAAGGAAGCGATATAAACGAGTCGAGAACACCTTAGGCTTGTAAAGGAAGCAGAATTTTAATTGCAGAGTTATGAAACATGCAAGGGCATAATGGATGGAACAAAAATAATATATGAACTGAGATATATGGCAGTTACTGACTGTTTAAATGAAATCAAAATAGCTCAATTTTATTCCGATTGTTTGAATGCTAAAAAGGAAGAATGCAGAAACATTATTTAGTTTCTCTTCTACTTTATGACCCCCCAACACACTCTTTCACCATGATGTTCTTCGATTATATTATTTGCTATCTACATATGCGCTATAATGTTCCTATAGGCGCCATAACCATTGGCATACCCTACTTTATGTCTGACGCATTATTTGGATCCCATTTCTTATAAATCCAAGTGCACCTTTTGGTTTAGTAGTTACAAAAGGTTCAAACTTCAAGGTGCATTCTCAGAAGAAGCCTATAAAGTACAGGGGGCGTGAGACGGTGCAATTTTAACGGACTGCACATCTACGAGTTAAAATTTGGTAATAGAATTAAAATGACCAGATTAAAACCTGAGGGGGAAACCGGCGGATGCTCTCAACCAAGTATTGATAGGATTCCCGATCACCTGCAACTAATTCTCCCATAGCAGGAATAACTGAGAAAGAATAATAATCATACCTGCATGAGAGAGAAAAAGAATGTCTCTAAATTTAGGGATGCAAGAAAAATATACAAGAGAAAGACAATAATAAAAGTGAGTTCGACCAAGAAAATCCAGGGACTTTTTCAATTTCTGTTATCCACCAAAACCAGTAGAGCAAAGCTTCTTCACCAACATAGATGATCAACTGTCAACTAGTGTTTGCAATATTTCTCATATAAGATAAAAAGAAAAATTCCTTGTATCTGCAATCTATTTGTTTGGAAAGTGTGATCTCTGAACGGAAAGTTGGTCAACAGGGCTGGAACTATGTAAGAACAAATGAGCTACAATTACATTTAAACTAACAGGCAAGCCTGTCAGTCATTCCAAGTCCAGTTGAATAGAGGTCAGAGCAATTTAAAGGTTTCCAAAGTCATTGGTTCGAGCAAATATCTCTGCCATAACTTTTGCTGAGCTGGCAAGTTATCAAATTGTGAAAAAAAAAAGACCAAAACCTGACACCGAGAAGTAAGGATATTGGTTACAATAATACTAACGAATTTAACCAAAAAATGAGAGAAAATCAATAAGCAGTAAGTTGCATGAGTCCACATAATGAAATCAATTTTCCCTGGCAAAACATATCGAATACTCACAATTCCTTGAAGACAGGTAATTCCACATGGCTGAGCTCAAGGCAAAGGAACCTTCCTCCATGCTTTAACACCCTAAGGAAAAGGAAGATTTTTTAGGAAAAGAAGAAGAAAAAGCACAGCTGTTTGCTACCAACTGAAGTTGCTGCCCAAATATAAATACCATTAGTGAGACACAATTCCTCAGGCATTCTACTTAACAAATGTCATTGCTATTGGTAACTTCTTTATAAGAAAAACTGAATGTACTGGATTTGACAGTGAACTGAATCCCTATATTATTTTGAAGCAATATTTCAATTCCTCATATGTTCTACTTGTTCTACTAATATAGCAGGATAGCCACTATTGGTAACTATTGGACAAAGAAAATAAAAAAAGTTGCCATATTTGACAGTGGAAGTGGTCATGAAAGGTCCTCTCTTAGAATTAAAACAAACATAACTAAGAGAGGAAAGAGATCTACGTTCAGTGGTATAAAACTAATTCAACATAAGAGTATTTTGCCTCATACTTAAATCAATATTTCATCAAGCAATTCAGGTGTACAGAAACAAACAAAAGGCAAAAATCTGATAACCATACCTATAAGCCTCAGCAAGAACCTTCTCTATGTGTGTGACATTCCTAATTCCAAATGCAATAGTATAACCATCCATGGACTCATCTTCAAAATTTAAGGCTTCTGCATCTCCCGCCACCCATATGAGGGATTTCTCTTCACCAAGACCTATATATGGTGGAAAATTGGACAGAGAAAACTCTAATGTCTGATAGGTAGAAGACGAAAAGATAAAGAAAACTCTAGTGTCTGATAGGAAGAAGACGAAAAGATAAAGAAAAATCTAATATCTGAAAAGAAGAAGACAAAAAGATAAAAAAAGCAGATCTCTAGTCTGCAAATTCAAAGGTACAGAAATTAAAAAATCAGGATTATGCAGTTTTACCTCTCTCCATGGCACGCTTCCTTCCAACGTTCAGCATGTTCGGGTTGATGTCACACACGTATATTTGAGTTTCCTCCTGTAAACTATTACTAAGATCTTGCATTGCTCTACGCTTGACAGAGTTTACATTTTCTAGGATCCTGAAAGCAACATCCCCTGAAAATTGAGTATTTTTTACTTAGATCACAATAAATGATTTACTAGTTTGTGGAAAAGTGATGAAACAGATTCCATTGCTGCATGAAGCTTCATTTTACATCTGACCACTTTCTGATCCAAATAACTATCGTCATTAATACTGTTTGTTTGGGCAGACGTACAAAGTTTTCTCACGTTTACAACTGAGACTGATATAATTTACTACCACAATTTTCTTAACATAAAAAGATATACATATGTGTAAATAATCTACTGCCACAATTTTTTATCCTGCCTTTGACTTCTCCATGTTCTGACCACAGCAGTTTCTGTGCATGAAGTTTTCTTGTCTATGTATCACAAAAAGTATTAGTGATGAAGGTAAGGCAAGCTACGCTAACCTGTTCCACCAGCCACATCAAGATGATGCATTCCAGGAAATGGATTTAGTTTGGAAACCAATCTGGAAATATACATAGATTATGCAAAAAAGTAAGAATCTAACATAGGTAGATTATTTGGTGAAATACAATGAAAGTAGCATTTAGAATCTTAACCTGTCCTTCCATAATCTATGTAAACCAGCACTCATCAAATCATTCATGAGATCGTAGTTCTTAGCTACACTGCTGAAGACGTTACCAACCATTTTACTTTTTTCTTCTTCCCGTACTTCCTTAAACCCTGAAAACGAAATTCTAGAAAATCAATCTTCTAACATCTATTGTGACTGTGAAACTGTGACTGTAGACAGCCATAATTGTTACAACTAACAAATAAGTGCATAAAAGAACGTATGCATGATTCAAACAACATAGAGCATATTCTACATAGTTGCAGAAAATCGATGAAAATTTTCAAATATGTTCAATAAAGAAGAGAAACCTACGAACACGTATAGACATGCAGCCATGTCAACACAGAGTTGAGAGAGAGTTACCAAAGCTTGTGGCATGTGAATGTAGAGGAGAGGTCAAAAACATAGCAGGAAGAAGTTTACTCCTGAACTTCCTGGTGGCCAGCCTGAGTGCCATAGTCCTACAAAGAAAATTTTCCCGTTAAAAAGAAACTTCTTATCCATTATCAAAAGCAAAGCTACCTCATTCATTTTAGATATCAAAACTAACAAATTCTCTAGTTCTATCTGAAAGCATGCAACTTGTAAGAATAACCACATTAAACTTCCATTGAGGTAATTAGTAATCAATTGCAGAGACTGAAAGTGATCATCCAGGCTGACCAAATAAGTGCTAGTACAGAAACCAATTACTTAGGAAGAAACAGAATAACATAAACATCAGTGGAAATCTAACTAAAAGAATGCGACTGACCCCAGCAAAGACACATCTATATTGAGATGATGCACAAAGTTTAAAGTGGAGATATAATAAAAATAATTTAACCCTCCCAAGCAAAGATATATCTATATTGAGGTGATGCACAAAGTTTTAAGCAAATGCCAGAGACATGTGAGCCTAACTGTTTAAACTAGCAAAAGGCATAACCAGAGGCAACTGCGCAGCAACATCTACCAACTGGCAACATGGCTACGAGTAACGCCAATGGTAGAAAATTGGGAACTTATACCACATTCTCTCTGAAAGCATACTGAGAACAAGCATGCATCCAGGGATAACCATGGTGTTAGACTACCTCTTTCACCATCTTTTTTAAATTTTCAGGCACATTAACAATCATTAAGATAGCTAAAAAAAGAAACCAGAATAAAGAACTCAGTGAATTATCACAAGAATTAACAAACATCATCCTTTTAGGCGTTTGATCAAACAGATTCTAGGCATACCTAAAATTCTCTTATTTTCAGCTAACGCTCTCGGCTCAATCTCACATTGCATACGCGCAGAAATCAAAATGAAAATCATGCACCAAAAGAAAAACGTGACACCGAATTCAAAATATAGAAATTAGAAAAAAATTAAAAACTGACTTAATGGAACTGTTGACCTCCAGAGTAGAAATGGAGACACATAACCGAAATTAACAAACTTACAATTAAAAAATCCAAATAATAAAGAGCAGAGATCTACTGAGTTGTCGCACAAAATGATTTTCAGCAGAGGTGACGAAGGGAGGTCTAATAACGGTGAAATGGGCGGTCTGAATTCGCGAATACAGCGAAAGAGGGTCAACAATGGAG
>NW_019014519.1:252321-304804 GCF_000150535.2 Carica papaya
GCCCGCAGTAGGGCCCTATAAAGGTGATCCGTGAAGCTCCAGCACCTCATAAACTTAAGAACATATACTAAGCATATCCAGAACCTGAGGAGGAAGCTCGCTGCTCTGCACTCGCTGCATCCATTGATAACCAAAAATTTCAGGAGTATCGATTGAAAGCAGATCGGTGATGAATAGATAATAAAGCACCAAGGATCGACATAAATTTGTTGGCTCAAGCAAATCAATTATGATATTTTTTTGGAGGAAATTTCCACTTTAACAATCATGATAAGCTAGTGAGCTAAATCACATCTTACCATTTGCCTTTAACAAAATTTCCGTCTTCTTTAATTACTCCAACAATGCATCTTAGCTTTTACAAGGTATTAATTAATAACTACATGTGATAAATACAGAGGACTTTTAGGTATTCTTGATTAGACCCTAGAATTGATCGGATCCTAGAATTCTCTTCTAGGACCAAATATCATTTAAGTACCATAACTTCAAACTACATTAAAAATTATCCATAAGATTTTGAGTTACATTCAATAAGATACTCTAATCTTTAATTAGTCTCCCAATACATCTATCACCATACAAATACCTGAAGAAAATCTCATCCTTGACAATCTAGCCATGTAAATGCTTCCTTTTATAAATGCCACCTTAATTTAAGTTAGCATAATAATTAGAATGGGCTTTGCAAAACCTCCAGCCCCATCCTCGTGCATCATCATCTATGAAAAAACCTAATTGCCTTACTAAAAGCAATTCACAAACTAATTAATAATACTTAATCTATTAATACATCCTTTCTAGGAAAGCTTTCTGAATAAAAAGAGCAAATCCATGTCTCAAGAATCGATTCCACATATAAAATAATTCTAAAAACGTTTTATGTGTATTATCTATCACTCACATATAAAATTTGCTTCATATTCACATAAACAACTCAGTAGTCAACCAAATCTATCAATTGTCACTTATAAAAATTATGACCTAAAAATCCCTTCTAGTATCTGTATTCCCATGTACTAGGTTAATCTTATAACTAGAGCAAAAAAGATAAATCACATCAGAATCCCGGATGTAGAAACCTTACTCAAATTTGGTCAATAGGTAAATGACATTTGTGTGAGTGTTATCTCTTGTGCACTAACATGTAGTAACTGATTAAGAAACAAATTATCCGCTTAGTGAATCAACTTTGATGGAGCCAATCAAACTACATGCTGGAATTTTTCGGATTTTAGACTCTGCCATCGCTTTCCTCCAATTAGCAGCATCTCCCCACCTTTCCCCAACAGCACTTATATTTGACAACACCACATATCGGCCACAATGTTTTGGCTGTAATTCAAGGAGCTTCTTTCCTACTTCATTTCCCAACTGAACGTCCCCATGAATCTTACAAGCACCAGAAAGAGCTCCCAAAACAGAGGCATCAGGCAGCAAGGGCATGCAAAGTACAAACTCAACTGCATCTCTCAGAAGTCCTGCTCGGCCCAAGAGATCAACAGCACAGCCATAATACTCCCTTACTGGTACAACACCATATCGACTTGACACTTACAGAAACAACTTCAAACCCAAGTCAACAAGTTTTGCTCGAGCACAAGATGTAAGAATAGCAACAAAGGTAACCTCATTGGGGCAAAATCCTTGCACTTTCATCGTCTCAAACATACATAGAGCTTGCTTCGCCCTGCCATGACAGGCAAGTGAAGAAATCATTGCATTCCAAGTGAAAACCTCTTTAACCTCTATCCGATTGAATACTCTTTTTGCAGTCTCCAAACAACCTGTCTTTCCATACAAATCTACCAACGCAGCCCCCACGACAGCGCTCAAACTGAACCCATTCTTAACAACATATCCATGTATCTGCTTCCTTTGATAAAGACCAGTTCCATCTAAATTAGCACAAGAAGACAGCACAGTAACAAATGCAGCCTCATTAGACTTTACGGAACCGCGGACCACATCCTCGTGAACCATAATCTTTGCAAAAAGTGGCAATGCATCAACAAAGCGTCCATTCATCACGAACCCATTAATAACTCTCGTCCATCAAACCACATCCTTCCCGGGCATGCTCTGAAAATACAGAAAAGCAGAACCCACGTCTCCATTCCTCCAAAAAGCGTCAAGTAAAACATTACACGCCACAATACATGGATGGGGAATTTCCACAAACATCTTACGTGCATTGCGTATGTCACACACTTCGGCGTCCACATTCACGGATGAAGTTTGCACAAATGGGTCGCATAAAACACCCCATTTGAGAGCATGAGCATGGAGAATTGGGCCAGATGAGGGAGAGCAAGAAGCAGCTTTGATTAGAGACGGGAAAGTGAGATGGTTTGGTGAAAGTCCGTGTGCAATCATGCGGGTGAAAAGTAGTAAAGAAGTACAAGAGAGTCCCGTAGAGAGATAAGATCAAATGAGAGTGTTGTAAATGAGAACGGTGTTCCATGAAGAAGTGTGGTTGAGGAGAGAGCCGCGGGTGATAAGAAGGGAATGAATCTGTTTGATCTGGTTGGGACAGTGGATGAAATGCTGGAGAAGAAGCTCGGGACTTGAAAATCCAGAAAACCCACCTGTTACCAGAAGCTTTAAAATCAAAACTTGATTAGATGCCCGTTCTTGTCCACCATCTGCCCAGTTCGTATATTATTATTTTTGGATCAAATTAACATTTTTTTTTTTCTCATGTTTCTTTCAATTCATATATGTATATATATATATATATATATATAAATTTAATTCCAACAAAAAATGAAGAAAATTCTTTTATTTTACTATTTATTTTCTGTGTTTTAAAATAATAATAATTATTAAATTTGATTAAACTTAACGAGGAAGATTGATTTATTTTATTTAATTTATACAATCATATTATTAATAAATTAAAAAAAAGTTCGATTACAACTATTTTTCAATTTTTCTAAATTTTCTAACGAAAAAAAAATTCTATGTAGAGAAAATCTTTTCTCGACATAGGTTAAATTCGTATTCAGTTTTTAATATTGTGTATATTCATTAAAACTGATTATAGAAGAATTATGAATTTAACTTGAAAAAAATACTTTAACATTAATAAAATGGAGAACAAAATCAATATTTTAAACTATAAAATTTACATATTAAAAACTAGAAAATAACCAACCCTAGCACCTAAAGAAAAGCAAGCGACAAAATTAACCGTGAATGTTCAATTTATTGACAATCACAAATTACCATCTTTAATTCATTTATAATAATCATAAATTACCCTCTTCGAAAATTCTTATATTTCACTTCGGTCCTTTTATCTTCATTCTCCGTTAATTTTCTGTAAGGATTAATTTGCAATTGTTATGCTTGCAACATCATTATGAAAATTTTCTGCCATTGTGCAATATTTTTACAGTCAATCGCTTCAGACTTTTCGAGTGTTTGACTCGATCATTTTATATGCATAAATAATATAGTAATGCCCCACTCATTTAGAGTGTTGTTTTGAGGTTGCAGATTTTAGAGAGTCTTTTTAAGAAGTATGAGATTGTCAAATACATTTTTGTATAAAACTTTAAGCCTTACAAGACTAGGGCAAAGTACTACAAGTTCATCTATTGTTGGCTCTGGGTGATAATATATGAATGTTCCTGTATAAGCCTATGGGAAGTAAGTCATGCAGGAGGTCAGAAGAAAGGGAACACACGATATGGGATTTTGTCGGTAGCAAGATTATGGTGGACAGATTGGAGCTACTAGCGATAGCTGCTGTTTTCCTCATACGACTTTACGTATCATATTTTACTGTATGTTCCTATAAATTTGCAATTAGTGGGTAATAGGATATCTGCAATTTTTTACTCAGAAAAGAGTGAGACTTGGGTATTTAGTGTTGCAGTTTTACTGTTTTGTTTCGACAAGGGAGTGCTTAGTACTGGTTCAAATTTTGGGTAAAGACTGAACACTAGTTAGCTCCACCTTCTTGCATGATATTAATCAAGGGCTATATACTCTTCCATTCTTTTTTTGTTCCTTTTATTTTTTCTATGAATGAGTTGGATGAAATAGTACGGTTGGCTTTTATATATAAATAATATATACCTTTAATCTCTTTTGATTTTCGGTACATGAATATATGACTTGTGAGCAGCTTCTCCTGAAGGAGATTATTGAAGCAGGTCGTCTCTTTTATTTTATCTTATTTCAACTTATTCTTCTATTGATCCGAATACATATTTAAGTTGTTTTGTTTTTCTTTTCGAGATTTTTTATAGTTTTTTATGTTATTACTCCTCACTGAGTATCCTATTATGGCATGGATTGGAATATAATAAGTGATGATTCTTCATGACTGCTATCAATGAACATTAATTAGGTAAGTTGTAAGGAGATATATATACTATTCTATTTTTTCTATCCTGAGTTTGATTTATTAGGGGGAGTTTAGGAATCAGAATCCTAAATACATTATGTCAATGCGGAAGAGTCAGTAAGTTAGCATTTTGAGAAAGAGTTAATACAATATAGGATTTACTTTTGCATTATCAATACTGGTACTTTTAGTGGTAAAAAGTGTAAGAAAATAGAAAAAACAATAAAATATTTTTATTAAATATTAGTGCAATTTAATTTGTTGTTTTAAATTTAATTTATTAGTATTATTTGTGATATTGTTTCAAAATTATTTTTTAAAAAATCATATCTTCATATAATATTTAACCTTCACCTTGGAGAAATTAAAATAGTGATACATTTAATTAACTAATTTGATAATATACATTCAATTTAATATTTATTCATGCAGTCGTATAATTTAATAAATTATTAAAGATAAAAATAAAGATTATTTATTATTAAGTATACTCTTATAATAGCTTTAGTTTTAAAGTTAGATTTAATGGTTAAATTTAATTTTTAGGAAAAATAAATAATAATTTTTAAATATATATTTTGTTTTGGTTTAATTTTAAAAATAATATATTTTTTTCTAGAAAATTCTGTAATTGACCAATCTCTTTTTTAATTTAAATTTATAAGTTTATGATTAATTTATTATTTTTATGATTTTTTTTTTATTTTTAATTTGTTTGTTATACATTATTATTTTGCTTGCAAATTATAGTTATAATTATAATTATAATTAAATTAAATTAAATTAATTTAATAGCCCAGTTTTTTCCAACCCATAACCTGCAAACGACAGCGTTTTGGAAGAGGTTATTGGCGGCAAAAGGGAAGGGTTTTAAGGGAATTTAGAAAGGTTTAGGGGCAAAATTGGAAATACAGCTGTTTCCAACGGTCTTCTTCTCTCTATATATATTGCACCGACCACTCCATTCTTCTCTCTCTACTCAGCTTTCAGACAGATCACATTCCTTCTTCCCTTTCCTCCCGATTCTCTCTGTTCATTGGAAACGTTTCGTTTCCTTCCGATTTCTCTCAAATTCAATCGACTGCTTCGACTTTGCTTCTCCGCTCGCTTCTCTGGTAAGGATCTCCACTGCCGCTTTCTTTTTTTTCCATTAAAGATTCATATTGCAAATCTTCTTCTTTGATTTTGTCAAACAACTCTTTAATATTTGTGGTTCTTTTAATATTTGTGATTCTTTTACGAGATAAAACATAAAATCATGTTCTCTGAGTCAGATCTGGAATCCACCGTAACACTCATTTAGGGAAAAGTCACCAAAATCTAAGATCCGTGTAATCCTTTTTCGGTAACAAACGACCAATAAAAAATATTAAAAAAGAAACCCAGAAAATCCTCTGTGAAAATAAAAAAAACGAAAAGAGATCAAAACCCTAGATCTTGAAATAAGACTGATTACTTCTCCCTGGTTTTTCTGTAATTAGGTTGTGTGGAGTTTTGGATTGGAGAATCTTGAAATGAATCTGTAAAATGCAATCTTTGTAATGTTATTAAGGTTTGAGCTCACCATTACAACGTAATGACCTCAAACCCCATGGGGGAGTCCTAATCATAATGTATCTTTGTTTTTTAACTGGGTACAAATTGCAATGGTGCTGGTTCTGCTATTTGGGGTTTGAGGGCTAATTATAATGTATATAATTTTCATTTAGTTTGAGGACAAACTACAATTGTATAATGGATTGTATTATGTTTGTTATTTCAATTATTCAGGGCTTAGAGTTGAAATTCCAATGTATATCAATTTTTATTGGATGAGAAGCCTATTGGGTTCTATTATTATTATTATATATATTATATATTTTTTTAATTAGTTGTACTCAAATTATGGGTTTTGGATCTTGTGGTTGTATTCCATATTACAATATGTATGTAATATTTGTAGGCGACAAGTCTGTTTATTTATCTTCTAATATTGTTATTAAGTTTTGTTATATTTTTTACAGGTTATATATAATATTTATAAGTTTGAGCCTATTGGATTGTATTTTTATTATTTTCGTCATGATATTACCCACATTATTGTATTTGAATAATGGATTTCAGATCATTTGGTTGTATTTCATATTACAATATATATGTAATATTCATAGGTATCAAGCCTATTGAATTGTTTTAATATTGTTACGAAGTTTTGTTATATTTTTTACGGGTTGTATGTAATAGTTATAAAGTTCGAGCTTATTGCGTTGTAATATTATTATTATCATGATGATACGACACATAATATTGTATTTGAATTATGAGTTTCGGATCATTTGGTTGTATTCCATATTACAATATGTATGTAATATTCATAGGTATCAAGCCTATTGAATTGTTTTAATATTGTTACGAAGTTTTGTTATATTTTTTACGGGTTGTATGTAATAGTTATAAATTTCGAGCCTATTTCGTTGTAATATTATTATTATCACGATGATATTACCCACATTATTGTATTAGAATAATAGATTTTGGATCATTTGGTTGTATTCCATATTACAATATATATGTAATATTCATAGGTATCAAGCCTATTGAATTGTTTTAATATTGTTACGAAATTTTGTTATATTTTTTACGGGTTGTATGTAATAGTTATAAGTTTCGAGCCTATTTCGTTTGTAATATTATTATTATCACGATGATATGACACACAATATTGTTTTTGAATTATGGGTTTCAAATATTTTAATTTCATTCAACAATATAATGAATGTAACGAAGCCCATTGACTTGTATTTTTTTTCTTAGATAATTAAACTATATTCTTATTATTATGAAGTTTATTAACTTTTATGGGTTTTATAAGTTGCTAAATTCAGTTGTTATTATTAATTTTTTTTTAAAGTTGTGGGCCGAGCACAAATTATAATTTGATTTTAACCAAGTTTAAGCATATGTTATTTGTAATAATATTTTTGCGATGAATTTCATTATTGTTATTATTTGTGATGTATTATTGAGGGTTGAACCGAATTGTAATGCATATTATATTTTTTTGATGTGTTTGTAAAATTTAGTTGCATCTAAAATTGTATTGACCGACAACAAAGTTTAATCTTCAAATTTTAACAAGCAAATAAGATTAAATTAAAACATTATAATATTAAAAATGTTATACTAAGACATTATCAATTTACTTCTTCAATTTGATGGTAAATAAGACTTAAATTGAAATAAAAAATAAACTGAATTTTGTTGGTGAACATAATTTCCTAGTTTGTAAATAAGAATGTTAATTATTTGACATACAAGTATATTTATACAGTATATTGTGCTATATCCAGTAATTATAATGTATAATATTTGTGTAAAACAATTATCGTGTATTGGTTTGCTAGAAAATAGTAATATAATGAATTGTATTCTCAATTACAATGAGTATTTTTTTAGTGAGATGAAAGTTGACGTATTGTAATATTTTTATCAGA
Source organism: Carica papaya (assembly GCF_000150535.2). The sequence continues at coordinate 260,152 of NW_019014519.1, forward strand.
AAGTTTCACCTACAATTCGATCAGAAAAAATGAGTGCAACTACTTGCAGTTCAGTGAAAAAAAGAAAAATTCCAATGCAAAAACGTGAAACAAAAGAGCAGAGAGCTGTTACATTCAGTAAAAGACGAACGGGTCTGTTTAACAAAGCAGCAGAATTGTGTGTTCTCTGCAATACTCAGGTTGTAATTTTGGTTTCTGCTCCTTTGGCCAAAGAAAAGTTTTATACTTTTGCACACCCTAACATCAATCTTCTTCTCGACACATTCCTCAATAACCATGTCTCTCATCCCATCAACAATTACAATAATCTTTCTACTTCTTCGTCTCATCAAACTATGGAGCAATTAACTCCTAACAATAATGTGTCCAAGACCAAGAAGAGAAAGAGAGAGTCTGAAGAGTTTTGGTGGGAAAATGAAGACTTTGATGTTTACCAAACACCTGAAGAGGTGACATCAATCATCGAGAAGTTAGAAAAGGTGAGAGAAAATGTGGCGCTCAAACTTCAAAAATTATCAACTTCTAATAATCAAGATATTAACAGTAGCGATCATCAAAACTATCATCTTGGGTGCTTTGCTGAAAATATGATGAACATTAATAATGAGTACAGTAAAGAGAGTGGTGATCAAAGTCAGTTTATGACATCCGTTGTGTTTCAGAATTTATCAACTTCTACTTATCATGGTAGTTGCATTGATCAAAATATAGTAGACATTGATGGATTCAAGAACAATGTTGATTTTATGCAAATGTTGCCTCTAAAATCTACTATGCTTACACACAATACCAACAATGGCAGCCAAGATATTCAGAATTATCACAATGATATGGGTACTACATTTGAAGCCCCATTATTCTTCTCTAATGGCGTCGAAAATTATCAAGATATTAGTAGTGGTGATCATCAAAACTATCATCTTGGGTGCTTTGCTGAAAATATAATGAATATTAATCATGAGTACAATAATGAAAGTGGCGATCAGAGTCAGTTTATGCCATCTGTTGTGTTTCAAAATTTATCAACTTCTACTTATCAAGATGGTTGCATTGATCAAAATATGGTGAACGTTGATGGAAACAAGAACAATGTTGCTTTTATGCAGATGTTGCCTCAAAACTCTACTATGTTTACACACAATACCAACAATGACACCCAAGATATTGAGAACTATCACTATGATATGGGTACTACATTTGAACCCCCATTATTCTTCTCTAATGGTGTCGAAAATTATCAAGATATTAGTAATGATCATCAAAACTATCATCTTGGTTGCTTTGTTGAAAATATAATGAATATTGATCATGAGTACAATGATGAGAGTGGTGATCAAAGTCAGTTTATGTCATCTGTTGTGTTTCAAAATTTATCAACTTCTGCTTATCATGGTGGTTCCATTGATCAAAATATAGTGAACATTGATGGAAACAAGAACAATGTTGATTTTATGCAAATGTTGCCTCTAAAATCTACTATGCTTACACACAATACCAACAATGGCAGTCAAGATATTGAGAATTATCACAATGATATGGGTACTACATTTGAAGCCCCATTATTCTTCTCTAATGGCATCGAGAGATGTGCTACGTCTTTTTGTATTGGTGATCAAAATTTTAGTTGGATGAATGATAAGATCACTACTTCATATAGTCAAAATGAACAATTTTCACCGTCCATCTCCTCCAATGACTTGGATCACCATATTAATACTTCTTTTGAATGGGAGTTCAGAGATGAGAATCCTTCATTTCTTCAAGATAATGCTACTGGATTAGTTCCACTATTTTCTCATAGTGATAAAAGCATAGACAAGCAGAATTTGTCTGAATCAAATTTTAAAGATAATAATTTTTCAGTTACTGGAGCAACAACTGACAATGACTTGTTTCTTGGTGACGACTATGTTAATTCTTCAACAATGGAGGATAACACTGAATTTTTTTCATTGTTGGAATATTTCTTTTCTAGTTGATTGTAAGCTTTCTCTGTATTTCCTTTGCAGTGTAATAAAATGTTCTTGTGGTCTCTCAACTTTTTCTTTGGCATATTGATCATAATATAATTCTTATCATCCACTAAATGATGAAGTAAATATGTACGGAATCAATATTTATAGTCATCAACTATGAGATTAAAAAAAAAATTCATACAAATATTTTATACTAAACCAATCAACTGCAAACTTAAAAATCTCCCAAATTAACTTGAATTAAGAGTTTATTTTATTTTACATTTTAAATTAAATAGATCTTATTATTTGGGTTCTTAATTAGTTTTAAGTTTTTAATTAATTATTTTTTAAAAAATATTTTTTTAAAAAATTTATTTATTATAATATAATTTCATAATATAAGGATATCGGCATTTTATTTTTTTAAAAAAAGAATATCAGCATTTATAATCACTATCATTTTTTATTTCTTTTTTCAGTTGAGGAAACAAAAAATAAATATTAGAATATATTCAAAAATTATTATTAAATATGTCAAACTATAAAAATATTTTATAAATTAAAGTTTGAGTGAAAACTAAACCAAGCAAACGTAAGTAAACACTTTACTAAATATATGAATTAAGCCAATCGAACAAGCGATTAATATATTTAAGCTTACCGGTACAGATTTTATCCCATAATCATTTTAGGGATGATTTAAATTAAAAATATATTTTTATAATAATATATATTTAATTAATATATTATTTAAATTAGATCGATTTAGTTAGAAATTTAATTAGACAGAAAATTTAATTAAATTTTAATACTATTCAAGTTCGATGAGATTTTAGATTTTAAAATTATAAGATTATATCAAAATCGAAGTTTGTAAAATTCGCTCAAGACTCCATCTATTGTTACCCTAAACCGTGTTCATACCATATTAGAATTGAACTTTGTGATTCAGCCGGTTGTTTGAACTTATGATGGTATAGAATCACACGGGTCCACCACCTTTAACTCATTGAAGAAAAGCTAGACACAACCTTCAAAAAATTTGAAAAAAGTTTGGATGTATCTTCTTTTAAAAGAAATCATTTTACCCTGTAAGTCTTTGTTTCTTTCTAAAAATCTATCTGGGTGTTACCATGAAAATGATGAAGGCTGTGAAGAAGCTCAAATTCTGGTCAAGATCCAGGAAGAAAAGGAAGTACCTTGAGGAGCCCTTCTACCCTGTTCTGGCGCACCATTGTTGTTGCCGTTCATGCTCCTCCGTCCAGCCCTCAGCTCCACCATGGCCTGGTGAATTCTCATATCAGATTCAAGCTGATGAAACAGAAAGTGTAGAAGAAAGTAAATTAATCCATTCAAAATTACCTCAAGTAGACGAAGTTATAATCACGAGTAGGTCAATGTATCAGCAATATATGGTTGAAAATCCTGTGTATGACATGCCTGAGCCTGTTGTTGAGATAGTTAGAAGAGAAAGATCAGGCGGGTACGTTCTTCAGCTGGGTTCTTGTCTGATCCGCTGCTTCTGCCCATGTTTCAGTACAGAAGAAGCTCAGTAAAAAAGTGATTTTGTTAAATTGTTAGCTTACTTCTTCCTCTATTTTCTTCTTTTTTTTTTCTTTAAATTCAGCAATAGTAAAAATATGTTTCTGGATATTTTTTTTTGTAAAAATGCATTGTCAGTCTTAACTCTGTTGTATCTAATATTTTAACGTAATATAAACTTTTAATAAAAATTCATACCTAACTTTGGTTGCATTCATACCAAGCGCGGGCAAGAAAGAGCCCCAGCCAACTCCGCTCTGGACGCTATGAGCTTCTCTATGCAATTCTTTATCTCTTTCTGACTATTTGTTCTCTGTGTATTGCTCCTGCAAAAAAGCCAAGCAAATAAGAGAATCAATGAACAAAAAAGTAGTCCTCAAAGATGCTCAGATTTAAAAATACGTAAAGCCGGTGATTCCGAGTTATAACGACCTTGCTTCCAGGGGAAAACCATTCTAGCATTCCAATAATTTTATCTAATTCTTCCGAGTCATCCAAATCATCAGGAACAACAAGACTCCTATAAAGCATATAATTCTTTTGATCTTACTAATCCCCTCATCAACATTGTTCAACTTGTATTTTTAAATCTTGATAAATGACCTTGGTGTGATGTTATCTGGTGCACAAACATGTAGTAACTGATTAATAGACAAATTATCCGCTTAGTGAATCAACTTTGATGTAGCCAATCAAACTATATGCCGGAAATTTTCTGATTTTAGACTCTGCCATCACTTTCCTCCAATTAGCAGCATCTCCCCACCTTTCCCCAACAGCACTTCTATTTGACAACACCACATATCGGCCACAATGTTTTGGCTGTAATTCAAGGACCTTCTTTCCTACCATTTTCCAACTGAACGTCCCCATGAATCTTACAAGCACCAAAAAGAGCTCCTAAAACAGAGGCATCAGGCATGAAGGGCATGCTAAGTGCAAACCCAACTGCATCTCTCAGAATTCCTGCTCTGTCCAATAGATCAACAACACAACCATAATGCTCCATTATTGGTACAACCCAATATCGACTTGACATTGACGGAAACAACTTCAAACCCAAGTCAACAAGTTTAGCTCGAGCACAAGCAGTAAGAATAGCAACAAAGGTAACCTCATTGGGGCAAAATCCTTGCGCTTTCATCTTCTCAAACATATATAGAGCTTGCTTCCCCCTACCATTGCAGTCCAAGTGAAAACCTCTTTAACCTCTATCCGATTGAATACTCTTATTGCAGTCTCCAAACAACCTGCCTTTCCATACAAATCTACCAACGCAGCCCCCACGACAGCGCTCAAACATATCCATGTATCTGCTTCCCTTGATAAAGACCAGTTCCATCTAAATTAGCACAAGAAGACAGCACGGTAACAAATGCAGCCTCATTAGGCTTCACGGAACCGCGGACCACATCCTCGTGAACCACCATCTTTGCCAAAAGTGGCAATGCATCAACAAAGCGTCCATTCATCACGAACCCATTAATGACACTCGTCCATGAAACCACGTCCTTCTCATTAAACACCACAATACATGGATGGGGAATTTCCACAAACATCTTACGTGCATTGAGTATGTCACACACTTCGGCAACTCCACCCTCACGCATGAAGTTTGCACATATGGGTCGCATAAAACACCCCATTTGAGAGCCTGAGCATGGAGAATTGAGCCATATGAGGGAAGCAAGAAGCAGCTTTGATTAGAGATGGGAAAGTGAGATGGTTTGGTGAAAGTCCATGCGCAATCATGCGGGTGAAAAGTAGTAAAGAAGTACGAGAGAGTCCCGTAGAGAGATAAGATCAAATGAGAGTGTTGTAAATGAGAACGGTGTTCCATGAAGAAGTGTGGTTGAGGAGAGAGCCGCGGGTGATAAGAAGGGAATGAATCTGTTTGATCTGGTTGGGACAGTGGATGAAATGCTGGAGAAGAAGCTCTGGACTTGAATATCCAGAAAACCCACCTGTTACCAGAAGCTTTAAAATCAAAACTTGATTACATGCCTGTTCTTGTCCACCATCTGCCCAGTTCATATATTATTAGCATTCTTGTTCATATTTGTTAATTACAAGATTTTTGGATCAAATTAACATTTTCTCATGCTTCTTTCAATTCATATATATATATATATAAATTTAATTCCAACCAAAAATGAAGAAAATTCTTTTAGTTTACAACTATTTTTCAATCTTTCTAAGTTTTCTAACGAAAAACAAATCCTACGTTGAGAATTTTTATTTAGTTTTTAACACTGTGTATATTCATTAAAATCGAGTCTAAAAGAATTATGAACTCAACTTGAAAAAAAACTTTAACATTAACAAGATCGAAAACAAAATTAATATTTTAAGTTATAAAACTTACACATTAAAAACTAGAAAATAACCAACCCTAACACCCAAAGAAAAGAAAACGATAAAAGTATCCATGAAGGTTCGGCTCATTGACAATTACAAATTACCATCTTCAATTCATTGACAATAATCATAAATTACCCTTTTCAAAAATTCTTATATTTCATTTCGGTCCTTCTATCTTCGTTTCTCCGCTAATTTTCTGTAAGGATTAATTTGCAATCGTTATGCTTGCAACATCATTATGAAAATTTTTTGCCATTGTGCAATATTTTTACAGTCAATCGCTTCAGACTTTTCGAGTGTTTGACCTGATCATCTTTTATGCAGAAAAAATATAGTAATAACTCACTTATTTGGAGTGATGTTTGGAGATTGCAAGCTTTAAATAACATTTTTAATAAGAATGAGATTGTCAAATCTTACTAATTGAACAAAAGCTCAAAGTTCTACATAAGGAAAAAGAGTTGACAGCCAAACTATTACCATAACTTTCGTAAAATATATTTTTTGTGTAAAACTTTAAACTCTACAAAACTAAGGCAAAGTACAAGTTAATCTATTGTTGGTTCTGGGTGCTAATATATGAATGTTCCTGTAGAAGTCTATCGGAAGTAAGTCGTGCAAGAGGTCAGAAGAAAGGGAAAACACGATATGGGATTTTGTCTGTAGCAAGATTCTGGTGGACAGATTGGAGCTGCTAGCGGTAGCTGTTGTTTTCCTCACACGACTTTATGCATCATGTTTAGGTGCAGATGATATTTAGTAAAAAATATTTCATCAGGAAAAAGTGAGACTTGCCTTATAAAGAATTTGGGTATTGCAGTTTTACTGTTTTGTTTTGGCAAGGGAGTGCTTAGTGCTGGTTTAAGTTTTGAGTAAAGATTAAAAAGTAGTCAGCTCCACCTTTTTTGCATGATATTAATCAAGGGCTATATGCTCTTCCATCTCAAGTTATTTTTCTTTTTTGTTCCTTTTAATTTTTTCTATGAATGGGTTGGATGAGATGGTACGGTTGGCTTCTGTATATAAATAATATATACATTTCATCTCTTTTGATTTCCAGTACATGAATATTTGACTTGTGAGCAGCTTCTACTGAAAGAGGCTATTGAAGCAGGTAGCTTTTTTGGTTTTACCTTATTTCAATTTATTCTTCTATTGATCCGGATACATGTTTAAGTTGTTTTGTTTTTCTTTTCGAGATTTTCTATAATTTTTTACGTGATTACTCCTCACTGAGTATCCTATTATGTCATGGATTGGAATATAATAAGTGATAATTCTTCATTACTGCTATCAATGGACATTAATTAGGTCAGTAGTAAGGAGATATATATACTATTCTATTTTTTTTAATCCTGAGTTTGATTTATTAGGGGGAGTTTAGGAATTAGAATCCTAAATACATTAGGTCAATGTAGAGGAGTGAGTAAGTTAGCATTTTGAGAAAGAGATAATACAAAGTATAAGAAATTAGAAAAAACAGTAAAATATTTTTAATTAAATATTAATGCTATTTAATTTATTATTTTAAATTTAATTTTTAGGAAAAATAAATAATAATTTTTAAATATCTATTTTGTTTTGGTTTAATTTTAAAAATAATATATTTTTTTTCTAAAAAATTCTGTAATTGACCAATCTCTTTTTTAATTTAAATTTGTAAGTTTATGATTAATTTATTATTTTTATGATTTTTTTTTGTATTTTTAATTTGTTTGTTATACATTATTATTTTGCTTGCAAATTATAGTTATAATTATAATTATAATTATAATTAAATTAAATTAAATTAATTTAATAGCCCAGTTTTTTCCAACCCATAACCTACAAACGACAGCGTTTTGGAAGAGGTTATTGGCGGCAAAAGGGGGGGTTTAAAGGGAATTTAGAAAGGTTTAGGGGCAAAATTGGAAATACAGCTGTTTCCAACGGTCTTCTTCTCTCTATATATATTGCACCGACCACTCCATTCTTCTCTCTCTACTCAGCTTTCAGACAGATCACATTCCTTCTTCCCTTTCCTCCCGATTCTCTCTGTTCATTGGAAACGTTTCGTTTCCTTCCGATTTCTCTCAAATTCAATCGACTGCTTCGACTTTGCTTCTCCGCTCGCTTCTCTGGTAAGGATCTCCACTGCCGCTTTCTTTTTTTTTTTTCCATTAAAGATTCATATTGCAAATTTTCTTCTTTAATTTTGTCAAACAACTCTTTAATATTTGTGGTTCTTTTAATATTTGTGATTCTTTTACGAGATAAAACATAAAATCATGTACTCTGAGTCAGATCTGGAATCCACCGTAACACTCATTTAGGGAAAAGTCACCAAAATCTAAGATCCGTGTAATCCTTTTTCGGTAACAAACGACCAATAAAAAATATTAAAAAAGAAACCCAGAAAATCCTCTGTGAAAATAAAAAAACGAAAAGAGATCAAAACCCTAGATCTTGAAATAAGACTGATTACTTCTCCCTGGTTTTTCTGTAATTAGGTTGTGTGGAGTTTTGGATTGGAGAATCTTGAAATGAATCTGTAAAATGCAATCTTTGTAATGTTATTAAAGTTTGAGCTCACCATTACAACGTAATGGCCTCAAACCCCATGGAGGAGTCCTAATCATAATGTATCTTTGTTTTTTAACTGGGTACAAATTGCAATGGTGGTGGTTCTGCTATTTGGGGTTTGAGGACTAATTATAATGTATATAATTTTTATTTAGTTTGAGGACAAACTACAATTGTATAATGGATTGTATTATTACAGGTTCTCTGCGTATTATTATGTTTGTTATTTCAATTATTCAGGATTTAGAGTTAAAATTCCAATGTATATCAATTTTTATTGGATGAGAAGCCTATTAGGTTCTATTATTATTATTATATATTTTTTCAATTAGTTGTACTCAAATTATGGGTTTTGGATCTTGTGGTTGTATTCCATATTACAATATGTACGTAATATTTGTAGGCGTCAAGTCTGTTTATTTATCTTCTAATATTGTTATTAAGTTTTGTTATACTTTTTACAGGTTGTATATAATATTTATAAGTTTTGAGCCTATAGGATTGTATTTTTATTATTTTCGTCATGATATTACCCACATTATTGTATTTGAATAATGGATTTCGGATCATTTGGTTGTATTCCGTATTACAATATATATGTAATATTCATAGGTATCAAGCCTATTGAATTGTTTTAATATTGTTAGGAAGTTTTGTTATATTTTTTACGGGTTGTATGTAATAGTTATAAAGTTCGAGCCTATTGCGTTGTAATATTATTATTATCATGATGATATGACACACAATATTGATTTTGAATTATGGGTTTCAAATATTTTAGTTTCATTCAACAATATAATGAATGTAACGAAGCCCATTGACTTGTATTTTTTGTCTATATAATTAAACTATATTCTTATTATTATGAAGTTTATTAACTTTTATGGGTTTTATAAGTTGCTAAACTCAGTTGTATTATTATTATTATTAACGAGCACAAATTATAATTTGATTTTAACTAAGTTGAAGTGTATGTTATTTGTATTGACATGGAGCCGAATGGGATTGTAATAATATTTTTGCGATGAATTTTATTATTGCTATTATTTATGATATATTATGGAGAGTTGAACCGAATTGTAATGCATATTATATTTTTTTGATGTGTTTGTAAAATTTAATTGCATCTAAAATTGTATTGACCGACAACAAGGTTTAATCTTCAAATTTTAACAAGCAAATAAGATTAAATTAAAATATTATAATATTAAAAATGTTATACTAAGACATTATCAATTTACTTCTTCAATTTGATGGTAAATAAGACTTAAATTGAAATAAAAAATAAACTGAATTTTGTTGGCGAACTTAATTTCTTAGTTTGTAAATAAGAATGTTAATTATTTGACATACAAGTATATTTATACAGTATATTGTGCTATATCCAGTAATTATAATGTATAATATTTGTGTAAAACAATTATAGTGTATTGGTTTGCTAGAAAATAGTAATATAATGAATTGTATTCTAAATTACAATAAGTATTTTTTTAGTGAGATGAAAGTTGACGTATTGTAATATTTTTATCAGAAAGTTTCACCTACAATTCGATCAGAAAAAATGAGTGCAACTACTTGCAGTTCAGTGAAAAAAAGAAAAATTCCAACGCAAAAACGTGAAACAAAAAAGCAGAGAGTTGTTACATTCAGTAAAAGAGGAACGGGTCTGTTTAACAAAGCAGCAGAATTGTGTGTTCTCTGCAATGCTCAGGTTGTAATTTTGGTTTCTGCTCCTTTGGCCAAAGAAAAGTTTTATACTTTTGCACACCCTAACATCAATCTTCTTCTCGACACATTCCTCAATAACCATGTCTCTCATCCCATCAACAATTACAATAATCTTTCTACTTCTTCGTCTCATCAAAATATGGAGCAATTAACTCCTAACAATAATGTGTCCAAGACCAAGAAGAGAAAGAGAGAGTCTGAAGAGTTTTGGGGGGAAAATGAAGACTTTGATGTTTACCAAACACCTGAAGAGGTGACATCAATCATCGAGAAGTTAGAAAATGTGAGAGAAAATGTGGCGCTCAAACTTCAAAAATTATCAACTTCTAATAATCAAGATATTAACAGTAGCGATCATCAAAACTATCATCTTGGGTGCTTTGCTGAAGATATAATGAACATTAATAATGAGTACAGTAAAGAGAGTGGTGATCAAAGTCAGTTTATGACATCCGTTGTGTTTCAGAATTTATCAACTTCTACTTATCATGGTAGTTGCATTGATCAAAATATAGTGGACATTGATGGATTCAAGAACAATGTTGATTTTATGCAAATGTTGCCTCTAAAATCTACTATGCTTACACACAATACCAACAATGACAGCCAAGATATTGAGAATTATCACAATGATATGGGTACTACATTTGAAGCCCCATTATTCTTCTCTAATGGCGTCGAAAATTATCAAGATATTGGTAGTGGTGATCATCAAAACTATCATCTTGGGTGCTTTGCTGAAAATATAATGAATATTAGTCATGAGTACAATAATGAAAGTGGCGATCAGAGTCAGTTTATGTCATCTGTTGTGTTTCAAAATTTATCAACTTCTACTTATCAAGATGGTTGCATTGATCAAAATATGGTGAACGTTGATGGAAACAAGAACAATGTTGCTTTTATGCAGATGTTGCCTCTAAACTCTATTATGTTTACACACAATACCAACAATGGCACCCAAGATATTGAGAACTATCACTGTGATATGGGTACTACATTTGAACCCCCATTATTTTTCTCTAATGGCATCGAGAGATGTGCTACGTCTTTTTGTATTGGTGATCAAAATTTTAGTTGGATGAATGATAAGATCACTACTTCATACAGTCAAAATGAACAATTTTCACCATCCTTCTCCTCCGATGACTTGGATCACCATATCAATACTTCTTTTGAGTGGGAATTCAGATATGAGAATCCTTCATTTCTTCAAGATAATGCTACTGGATTAGTTCCACTATTTTCTCATAGTGATAAAGGCATAGACAAGCAGAATTTGTCTGAATCAAATTTTAAAGATAATAGTTTTTCAGTTACTGGAGCAACAACTGACAATGACTTGCTTCTTGGTGACGACTATGTTAATTCTTCAACAATGGAGGATAACACTGAATTTTTTTCATTGTTGGAATCTTTCTTTTCTAGTTGATTGTAAGCTTTCTCTGTATTTCCTTTGCAGTGTAATAAAATGTTCTTGTGATCTCTCAATTTTTTCTTTGGCATATTGATCATAGTTTAATTCTTATCATCCCCTAAATGATGAAGTAAATGTGTACGGAATCAATATTTATAGTCATCAACTATGAGATTAAAAAAGAAAAATTCATACAAATATTTTATACTCGACCAATCAACCCCAAACTTAAAAATCTCCCAAATTAACTAGAATTAAGAGTTAATTTTATTTTATATTTTAAATTAAATAGCTCTTACTTATTATTTGGGTTCTTAATTAGTTTTAAATTTTTAATTAATTATTTTTTAAAAAATATTTAGAACAAAATTTTATTTATTATAATATAATTTCATAATATAAGGATATCGGCATTTTATTTTTCTAAAAAAAGATATCAACATTTATAATTACTATCATTTTTTATTTCTTTTTTCAGTTGAAAAAACAAAAAATAAATATTAGAATATATTCAAAAATTTATGTCAAACTATAAAAATATTTTATAAATTAAAGTTTGGGTGAAAACTAAACCAAACAAACGTAAATAAACACTTTACTAAATATATGAATTAAGCCAATCGAACAAGCGATTAATATATTTAAACTTACCGGTAAAGATTTTATCCCATAATCATTTTAGGGATGATTTAAATTAAAAATATAGTTTTATAGTAATATATATTTAATTTAAATAACATATTTATATATAATATATTATTTAAATTATGTAGATTTAATCAGAAATTTAATTAGATACAAAATTTAATTAAATTTTAATACTACTCAAGTTTAATGAACTTTTAGATTTTAAAATTATAAGATTATATCGAAATCGAAGTTTATAAAATTCGCTCAAGATTCCATCTATTGTTACCCTAAACCGTGTTCATACCATATTAGAATTGAACTTTGTGATTCAGCCGGTTGTTTGAACTTATGATGGTATAGAATCACACGGGTCCACCACCTTTAACTCATTGAAGAAAAGCTAGACACAACGGTCAAAAAATTTGAAAAAAGTTTGGATGTATCTTCTTTTAAAAGAAATCATTTTACCCTATAAGTCTTTGTTTCTTTCTAAAAATCTATCTGGGTGTTACCATGAAAATGATGAAGGCTGTGAAAAAGCTCAAATTCTGGTCAAGATCCAGGAAGAAAAGGAAGTACCTTGAGGAGCCCTACTACCCTGTTCTGGCGCACCATTGCTGTTGCTGTTCATGCTCCTCCGTCCAGCCCTCAGCTCCTCCATTGCCACCATGGCCTGATGAATTCTCATATCAGATTCAAGCTGATAAAACAGAAGGTGTAGAAGAAAGTAAATTAATCCATTCAAAATTACCTCAAGTAGACGAAGGTATAATCACAAGTAGGTCAATGTATCAGCAATATATGGTTGAAAATCATGTGTATGACATGCCTGAGCCTGTTGTTGAGATAGTTAGAAAAGAAAGATCAGGCGGGTACGTTGTTCTTCAGCTGGGTTCTCGTCTGATCCGCTGCTTCTGCCCATGTTTCAGTATAGAAGAAGCTAGGTAAAAAAGTGATCTTCTTAATTTGTTAGCATACTTCTTCCTCCTATTTTTTTTTTTTTAAATTAAGCAAAGGTAAAAATATGTTCTGTACCTTTTTTTTGTGAAAAAGAATTTTCAATCTTAACTTTATTGTACCTAATATTTTAATGTAATATAAAGTTTTAATAAAAATTCATACCTAACTTTGGTTGCATTCACACCAAGCGCGGGCAAGAAAGAGCCTCAGCCAACTCCACTGTGGACGCTATGAGCTTCTCTATGCAATTCTTTCTCTCTTTCTGACTATTTGTTCTCTGTGTATTTGCTCTTGCAAAAAAGCCAAGCAAATATGAGAATCAATGAACAAAAAATTAGTCCTCAAAGATGCTCAGATTTAAAAATACGTAAAGCTGGTGATTCCTAATTATAATGATTTTGCTTCCAGGGGAAAACCATTCTAGCATTCCAATTATTTTATCTAAATGTCCCGAGTCATCCACATCATCGGGAACAACAAGAACTCCTATAAAGCATATAATTCTTTTTTATCTTACTAATCCCCTCATCAACATTGTTGAACTTGTATTTCTAAATCTTGATAAATCCAAAAGAAGTTGTTCTTGTAAGTGAAGCAAACCGTGGAAATTGTGCAGCAGTTGCTCTGACGTCTGCAAGAAATCTTCTGTCTCTGAATTTTTAAATGTTCATGTTATAAACAGTCTTAGCAAATATCGTCTTCCCTGTCCCTGCAATCCCACTTGCTATGTCAACTCCATTTGATCCATCTTGAGTTCAGGCTTGATTTCTTCTCCAAGATCATCTCTTCCAACTAACTATTGGGTGACATCGAACAGTGCCTCATGCCTGCCTAGAGAAAAAAAAAACGAAAGTTATGATTGTTTCCCAACTGCTGAAATTTAGTAAAAATCTCAACAAGCAGAGAACGTAGAGTTTTGAAAATAACAGTTACACTAACCAAGTAAATATAATTTATTATATGCACAGTTATCCATGTAAATTGATAATTTAAATTTGAGAAGTGTGTTATGGAGCACATATAAAAATAAAAATCCATAAAACACAGGAAACTTATATATTTCACAATGCTTTCGACAAAATTATGGCCGTGTCTCTAAACCCTCTGCTCTAGAATTAACACAAAGAAAATGCATGGTAATAGTTTGTAGTTTATTGAGAAGAAAGCTGAGATCAAGCTTACATATGTCACAAAAATCATTCCTCCCAAGTCAGCAACCTCCCTCGCAGCACCTCAGCTGTTGTATTTTGTTCTTTACATCTTTTAGGTGCTCTTCATGTGCGGCAATTGTTTCAGAAAAACTCCCTCGCAGTATACTTCCTAACATGTGTTGGATCTACTTCATAGAACACTGGCAAGATATCTGTTCAGTGGTTCTCCTGTGTTACATGATCTTACCTAGTTCATCAGGAAACCACAGAGAAGAGTCACAATTTTAGGAGAAGATAATTATTTATATTGAGACTCCAATGGCTTTTTCAAGTTATTTTATTCATATCCTTTCCTCTTTCAACCCCATCATCATATTTAGATGTACGAATTCCTGCCCGCAGTAGGGCCCTATAAAGGTGATCCGTGAAGCTCCAGCACCTCGTAAACTTAAGAACATATACTAAGCATATCCAGAACATGAGGAGGAAGCTCGCTGCTCTGCACTCGCTGCATCCATTGATAACCAAAAATTTCAGGAGTATCGATTGAAAGCAGATGGGTGATGAATAGATAATAAAGCACCAAGGATCGACATAAATTTGTTGGCTCAAGCAAATCAATTATGATATTTTTTTGGAGGAAATTTCCACTTTAACAATCATGATAAGCCAGTGAGCTAAATCACATCTTACCATTTGCCTTTAACAAAATTTCCGTCTTCTTTAATTACTCCAACAATGCATTTTAGCTTTTACAAGGTATTAATTAATAACTACATGTGATAAATACAGAGGACTTTTAGGTATTCTTGATTAGATCCTAGAATTGATCGGATCCTAGAGTTCTCTTCTAGGACCAATTATCATTTAAGTACCATAACTTCATACTACATTAAAAATTATCCATAAGATTTTGAGTTCCATTCAATTAGATACTCTAATCTTTAATTAGTCTCCCAATACATCTATCACCATACAAATACCTGAAGAAAATCTCATCCCTAACAGTCTAACCATGTAAATGCTTCCTTTTATAAATGCCACCTTAATTTAAGTTAACATAATAATTAGAAAGGGCTTTGCAAACCCTCCAGCTTCATCCTCATGCATCATCATCTATGAAAAAACCTAATTGCCTTACTAAAAGCAATTCACAAACTAATTAATAATACTTAATCCATTAACACATCCTTCCTAGGAAAACTTTCTGAATAAAAATAGCAAATTCATGTCTCAAGAATCGATTCCACATATAAAATAATTCTAAAAACGTTTTACGTGTTTTATCTATCACTCACATATAAAATTTGCTTCATATTCACATAAACAACTCAGTAGTCAACCAAATCTATCAATTGTCACTTATAGAAATTATGACCTAAAAATCCCTTCTAGTATCTGTATTCCCATATACTAGGTTAATCTTACAACTAGAGGAAAAAAGATAAATCACATCAGAATCCCGGATGTAGAAACCTTACTCAAATTCGGTCAATAGGTAAATGTCCTTTGTGTGATGTTATCTGGTGCACAAACATGTATGAACTGATTAATAGACAAATTATCCGCTTAGTGAATCAACTTTGACCGAGCCAATCAAACTACATGCTGGAATTTTTCGGATTTTAGACTCTGCCATCACTTTCCTCCAATTAGCAGCATCTCCCCACCTTTCCCCAACGGCACTTACATCTGACAACACGAAATATCGGCCACAATGTTTTGGCTGTAATTCCCAACTGAGCTTCTTTCCTACTTCATTTCCCAACTGAACGTCCCCATGAATCTTACAAGCACCAGAAAGAGCTCCCAAAACAGAGGCATCAGGCATGAAGGGCATGCTAAGTGCAAACCCAACTGCATCTCTCAGAATTCCTGCTCTGCCCAATAGATCAACAACACAGCCATAATGCTCCATTATTGGTACAATCCCATATCGACTTGACACTGACGGAAACAACTTCAAACCCAAGTCAACAGGTTTTGCTCGAGCACAAGATGTAAGAATAGCAACAAAGGTAACCTCATTGGAGCAAAATCCTTGCACTTTCATCTTCTCAAACATACATAGAGCTTGCTTCGCCCTGCCATGACAGGCAAGTGAAGAAATCATTGGATTCCAAGTGAAAACCTCTTTAACCTCTATCCGATTGACTACTCTTTTTGCAGTCTCCAAACAACCTGCCTTTCCAGACAAATCTACCAACGCAGCCCCCACGACAGCGCTCAAACTGAACCCATTCTTAACAACATATCCATGTATCTGCTTCCCTTGATAAAGACCAGTTCCATCTAAATTAGCACAAGAAGACAGCACAGTAACAAATGTAGCCTCATTAGGCTTCACGGAACCGCGGACCACATCCTCGTGATCCATCATCTTTGCAAAAATCCGCAATGCATCAAGTCCATTCATCACGAACCCATTAATAACACTCGCCCATGAAACCACATCCTTCTCGGGCATGCTCTGGAAATACAGAAAAGCAGAACCCATGTCTCCATTCCTCCCAAAAGCGTCAAGTAAAGCATTACACGCTACAATACATGGATGAGGAATTTCCACAAACATCTCACGTGCATTGCGTATGTCACACACTTCGTCGTCACACATTCACGGATGAAGTTTGCACAAATGGGTCGCATAAAACACCCCATTTGAGAGCATGAGCATGGAGAATTGGACCAGATGAGGGAGAGCAAGAAGCAGCTTTGATTAGAGATGGGAAAGTGAGATGGTTTGGTGAAAGTCCCTGTGAAATCATGCGGGTGAAAAGTAGTAAAGAAGTACGAGAGAGTCCCGTAGAGAGATAAGATCAAATGAGAGTGTTGTAAATGAGAACGGTGTTCCATGAAGAAGTGTGGTTGAGGAGAGAGCCGCGGGTGATAAGAAGGGAATGAATCTGTTTGATCTGGTTGGGACAGTGGATGAAATGCTGGAGAAGAAGCTCTGGACTTGAATATCCAGAAAACCCACCTGTTACCAGAAGCTTTAAAATCAAAACTTGATTACATGCCTGTTCTTGTCCACCATCTGCCCAGTTCATATATTATTAGCATTCTTGTTCATATTTGTTAATTACAAGATTTTTGGATCAAATTAACATTTTCTCATGCTTCTTTCAATTCATATATATATATATATATATATAAATTTAATTCCAACCAAAAATGAAGAAAATTCTTTTAGTTTACTATTTATTTTGTGTGTTTTAAAATAATAATAATTATTAAATTTTATTAAACTTAACGAGAAAAATATATTTATTTTATTTAATCTATTCAATCATATTATTAATAAATTAAAAAAAGTTCGATTACAACTATTTTTCAATCTTTCTAATTTTTTTAATGAAAAACAAATCCTACTTAGAGAATTTTTATTAAGTTTTTAACACTTTGTATATTAATTAAAATCGAGTCTAAAAGAATTATGAACTCAACTTGAAAAAAAACTTTAACATTCACAAGATCGAGAACAAAATTAATATTTTAAGTTATAAAACTTACACATTAAAAACTAGAAAATAACCAACCCTAATACCCAAAGAAAAGAAAGCGATAAAAGTATCCATGAAGGTTCGGCTCATTGAAAATCACAAATTACCATCTTCAATTCATTGACAATAATCATAAATTACCCTCTTCGAAAATTCTTATATTTCATTTCGGTCCTTCTATCTTCGTTTCTCCGCTAATTTTTCATAATGATTAATTTGCAATCGTTATGCTTGCAACATCATTGTGAAAATTGTCTACCACTGTGCAATATGCTTGCAGTCAATTGCTTCAGACTTTTGGAGTATTTGACTCGATCATCTTATATGCATAAATAATATAGTAATACCCCACTCATTTAGAGTGTTATCTTGAGGTTGTAGGTTTTAGAGAGACTTTTTAAAAAGCATGAGATTGTCAAATCTTACTAATTGAACACTAGCTCAGAGTTCTACAACAAAGAAAAAAAAAAAATTGACAGCCAAACTATTACCATAACCTTCGTAAAATACATTTTTGTGTAAAACTTTGAGCTTCACAAGACTAGGGCAAAGAACAAGTTCATCTATTGTTAGTTCCGGGCTATAATATATGAATGTTCATGCATAAGCCTATGGGAAGTAAGTCATGCAAGAGGTCAGAATAAAGGAAACACACGATATGGAGTTTTGTCTGTAGTAGGATTTTGGTGGACAGATTGGAACTGCTAGGAGTAGCTGCTGTATTCCTCACACGACTTTATGTATCTTGTTTAGGTGGAGTATGGTATTTAGTGAAAAATATTTCATCAGGAAAGAATGAGACTTGCCTTATAAAGACTTTGGGTATTGCAGTTTTACTGTTTTGTTTCGGCAATGGAGTGCTTAGTGCTGGTTCAAGTTTTGGGTAAAGACTGAAAACTAGTCAGCTCCACCTTCCTTGCATGATATTAATCAAGGGCTATATGCTCTTCCATCTCAAGTTGTTTTTCTTTTTTGTTCCTTTTATTTTTTCTACGAATGAGCTGGATGAAATAGTACGGTTGGCTTCTATATATAAATAATATATACCTTTAATCTCTTTTGATTTTCGGTACATGAATATATGACTTGTGAACAGCTTCTCCTGAAGGAAATTATTGAAGCAGGTAGTCTCTTTTATTTTATCTTATTTCAACTTATTCTTCTATTGATCCGAATACATATTTAAGTTATTTTGTTTTTCTTTTCGAGATTTTCTATAGTTTTTTATGTGATTATTCCTTACTGAGTATCCTATTATGGTATAGATTGGAATATAATAAGTAATAATTTTTCATTACTGCTATCAATGAACATTAATTAGATAAGTTGTAAGGGAATATATATACTATTCTATTTTTTCTATTCTGAGTTTGATTTATTAAGGGGAGTTTAGGAATCAGAATCTTAAATTCATTAGATCAATGTGGAAGAGTCATTAAGTTAACATTTTGAGACAATAAAATATTTTTATTAAATATTAGTGCAATTTAATTTGTTGTTTTAAATTTAATTTATTAGTATTATTTGTGATATTGTTTCAAAATTATTTTTAAAAAAATCATGTCTTCATATAATATTTAACCTTCACCTTGAAAAAATTAAAATAATGATATATTTAATTAACTAATTTGATAATATACATTCAATTTAATATTTATTCGTATAGTCGTATAATTTAATAAATTATTAAATATAAAGATAAAGATATAAGATATTTATTATTAAGTATACTTTTATAATAGCTTTAGTTTCAAAGTTTGATTTAATAGTTAAATTTAATTTTTAGGAAAAATAAATAATAATTTTTAAGTATATATTTTATGATTTTTTTGGTATTTTTAATTTGTTTGTTATACATTATTATTTTGCTTGCAAATTATAGTTATAATTATAATTATAATTAAATTAATTTAATAGCCCAGTTTTTTCCAACCCATAACCTACAAACGACAGCGTTTTGGAAGAGGTTATTGGCGGGAAGGGGGAGGGTTTAAAGGGAATTTAGAAAGGTTTAGGGGCAAAATTGGAAATACAGCTGTTCCCAACGGTCTTCTTCTCTCTATATATATTGCACCGACCACTCCATTCTTCTCTACTCAGCTTTCAGACAGATCACATTCCTTCTTCCCTTTCCTCCCGATTCTCTCTGTTCATTGGAAGCGTTTCGTTTCCTTCCGATTTCTCTCAAATTCAATCGACTGCTTCGACTTTGCTTCTCCGCTCGCTTCTCTGGTAAGGATCTCCACTGCCGCTTTTTTTTTTTTTTTTCCATTAAAGATTCATATTGCAAATTTTCTTCTTTAATTTTGTCAAACAACTCTTTAATATTTGTGGTTCTTTTAATATTTGTGATTCTTTTACGAGATAAAACATAAAATCATGTACTCTGAGTCAGATCTGGAATCCACCGTAACACTCATTTAGGGAAAAGTCACCAAAATCTAAGATCCGTGTAATCCTTTTTCGGTAACAAACGACCAATAAAAAATATTAAAAAAGAAACCCAGAAAATCCTCTGTGAAAATAAAAAAACGAAAAGAGATCAAAACCCTAGATCTTGAAATAAGACTGATTACTTCTCCCTGGTTTTTCTGTAATTAGGTTGTGTGGAGTTTTGGATTGGAGAATCTTGAAATGAATCTGTAAAATGCAATCTTTGTAATGTTATTAAGGTTTGAGCTCACCATTACAACGTAATGGCCTCAAACCCCATGGAGGAGTCCTAATCATAATGTATCTTTGTTTTTTAACTGGGTACAAATTGCAATGGTGGTGGTTCTGCTATTTGGGGTTTGAGGACTAATTATAATGTATATAATTTTCATTTAGTTTGAGGACAAACTACAATTGTATAATGGATTGTATTATTACGGGTTCTCTGCATATTATTATGTTTGTTATTTCAATTATTCGGGGCTTATAGTGAAATCCAATGTATATTATTTTTATTGGATGAGAAGCCTATTGGGTTCTATTATTATTATATATATTATATATTAGTTGTACTCAAATTATGGGTTTTGGATCTTGTGGTTGTATTCCATATTACAATCTGTATGTAATATTTGTAGGCGTCAAGTCTGTTTATTTATCTTCTAATATTGTTATTAAGTTTTGTTATACTTTTTACAGGTTGTATATAATATTTATAAGTTTTGAGCCTATAGGATTGTATTTTTATTATTTTCGTCATGATATTACCCACATTATTGTATTTGAATAATGGATTTCGGATCATTTGGTTGTATTCCGTATTACAATATATATGTAATATTCATAGGTATCAAGCCTATTGAATTGTTTTAATATTGTTACGAAATTTTGTTATATTTTTTACTGGTTGTATGTAATAGTTATAAAGTTCGAGTTTATTGCGTTGTAATATTATTATTATCATGATGATACGACACACAATATTGTATTTGAATTATGAGTTTCGGATCATTTGGTTGTATTCCATATTACAATATGTATGTAATATTCATAGACATCAAGCCTATTGAATTGTTTTAATATTGTTATGAAATTTTGTTATATTTTTTACGGATCGTATATAATATTTATAAGCTTTGAGCCTATTGGGTTGTATTATTATTATTATCATCCTAATATTACATACATTAGTGTATTTGAATTATAGATTTCGGATCATTTGGTTGTATTCAATATTACAATATATATGTAATATTCATAGGTATCAAGCCTATTGAATTATTTTAATATTGTTACGAAGTTTTGTTATATTTTTTACGGATTGTATGTAATAGTTATAAGTTTCGAGCCTATTTCGTTGTAATATTATTATTATCACGATGATATGACACAATATTGTATTTGAATTATGAGTTTCGGATCATTTGGTTGTATTCCATATTACAATATGTATGTAATATTCATAGGTATAAAGCCTATTGAATTGTTTTAATATTGTTACGAAATTTTGTTATATTTTTTACGGGTTGTATGTAATAGTTATAAGTTTCGAGCCTATTTCGTTGTAATATTATTATTATTATTATGATATGACACACAATATTGTTTTTGAATTATGGGTTTCAAATTTTTTAGTTTCATTCAACAATATAATGAATGTAACGAAGCTCATTGACTTGTATTTTTTTTCTTAGATAATTAAACTATATTCTTATTATTACGAAGTTTATTAACTTTTATGGGTTTTATAAGTTGCTAAACTCAATTGTATTATTGTTATTATTAATTTTTTTTTTAAAGTTGTGGGCCGAACTCAAATTATAATTTGATTTTAACCAAGTTTTAAGTGTATGTTATTTGTATTGACATGGAGCCAAATGGGATTGTAATAATATTTTTGCGATGAATTTCATTATTGCTATTATTTATGATATCTTATGGAGGGTTGAACCGAATTGTAATGCATATTATATTTTTTTGATGTGTTTGTAAAATTTAATTGCATCTAAAATTGTATTGACCGACAACAAAGTTTAATCTTCAAATTTTAACAAGCAAATAAGATTAAATTAAAACATTATAATATTAAAAATGTTATACTAAGACATTATCAATTTACTTCTTCAATTTGATGGTAAATAAGACTTAAATTGAAATAAAAAATAAACTGAATCTTGTTGGTGAACATAATTTCTTAGTTTGTAAATAAGAATGTTAATTATTTGACATACAAGTATATTTATACAGTATATTGTGCTATATCCGGTAATTATAATGTATAATATTTGTGTAAAACAATTATCGTGTATTGGTTTGCTAGAAAATAGTAATATAATGAATTGTATTCTCAATTTCAATGAGTATTTTTTTAGTGAGATGAAAGTTGACGTATTGTAATATTTTTATCAGAAAGTTTCACCTACAATTCGATCAGAAAAAATGAGTGCAACTACTTGCAGTTCAGTGAAAAAAAGAAAAATTCCAATGCAAAAACGTGAAACAAAAGAGCAGAGAGCTGTTACATTCAGTAAAAGACGAACGGGTCTGTTTAACAAAGCAGCAGAATTGTGTGTTCTCTGCAATGCTCAGGTTGTAATTTTGGTTTCTGCTCCTTTGGCCAAAGAAAAGTTTTATACTTTTGCACACCCTAACATCAATCTTCTTCTCGACACATTCCTCAATAACCATGTCTCTCATCCCATCAACAATTACAATAATCTTTCTACTTCTTCCTCTTATCAAAATATGGAGCAATTAACTCCTAACAATAATGTGTCCAAGACCAAGAAGAGAAAGAGAGAGTCGGAAGAGTTTTGGTGGGAAAATGAAGACTTTGATGTTTACCAAACACCTGAAGAGGTGACATCAATCATCGAGAAGTTAGAAAAGGTGAGAGAAAATGTGGCGCTCAAACTTCAAAAATTATCAACTTCTAATAATCAAGATGTTAGTAGTAGTCATCATCAAAACTATCATCTTCGGTGCTTTGCTGAAGATATGATGAACATTAATAATGAGTACAGTAAAGAGAGTGGTGATCAAAGTCAGTTTATGACATCCGTTGTGTTTCAGAATTTATCAACTTCTACTTATCATGGTAGTTGCATTGATCAAAATATAGTGGACATTGATGGATTCAAGAACAATGTTGATTTTATGCAAATGTTGCCTCTAAAATCTACTATGCTTACACACAATACCAACAATGGCAGCCAAGATATTCAGAATTATCACAATGATATGGGTACTACATTTGAAGCCCCATTATTCTTCCCTAATGGCGTCGAAAATTATCAAGATATTAGTAGTGGTGATCATCAAAACTATCATCTTGGGTGCTTTGCTGAAAATATAATGAATATTAATCATGAGTACAATAATGAAAGTGGCGATCAGAGTCAGTTTATGCCATCTGTTGTGTTTCAAAATTTATCAACTTCTACTTATCAAGATGGTTGCATTGATCAAAATATGGTGAACGTTGATGGAAACAAGAACAATGTTGCTTTTATGCAGATGTTGCCTCTAAACTCTACTATGTTTACAGACAATACCAACAATGGCACCCAAGATATTGAGAACTATCACTATGATATGGGTACTACATTTGAACCCCCATTATTTTTCTCTAATGGCATCGAGAGATGTGCTACGTCTCTTTGTATTGGTGATCAAAATTTTAGTTGGATGAATGATAAGATCACTACTTCATACAGTCAAAATGAACAATTTTCACCGTCCTTCTCCTCCAATGACTTGGATCACCATATCAATACTTCTTTTGAATGGGAGTTCAGAGATGAGAATCCTTCATTTCTTCAAGATAATGCTACTGGATTAGTTCCACTATTTTCTCATAGTGATAAAGGCATAGACAAGCAGAATTTGTCTGAATCAAATTTTAAAGATAATAGTTTTTCAGTTACTGGAGGAACAACTTACAATGACTTGTTTCTTGGTGACGACTATGTTAATTCTTCAACAATGGAGGATAACACTGAATTTTTTTCATTGTTGGAATCTTTCTTTTCTAGTTGATTGTAAGCTTTCTCTGTATTTCCTTTGCAGTGTAATAAAATGTTCTTGTGATCTCTCAATTTTTTCTTTGGCATATTGATCATAGTTTAATTCTTATCATCCCCTAAATGATGAAGTAAATGTGTACGGAATCAATATTTATAGTCATCAACTATGAGATTAAAAAAGAAAAATTCATACAAATATTTTATACTCGACCAATCAACCCCAAACTTAAAAATCTCCCAAATTAACTAGAATTAAGAGTTAATTTTATTTTATATTTTAAATTAAATAGCTCTTATTATTTGGGTTCTTAATTAGTTTTAAGTATTTAATTAATTATTTTTAAAAAATATTTAGAACAAAATTTTATTTATTATAATATAAAGATATCAGTATTTTATTTTAAAAAAAAGATATCAACATTTATAATCACTATCATTTTTAATTTCTTTCTTCAGTTGAAGAAATAAAAAAAAAATAAAATATATTTAAAATTTATTATTAAATATATCAAATCATAAAAATATTTTATAGATTAATGTTCGGGTAAAAATTAAACCTAACGGACATAAATCAATATTTTACTAAATATATGAATTAAGCCAAACGAACAAGAAATTTATTTATTTAAGCTTACCGGTACAGATTTTATCGCATAATCATTCTAGGGATGACTTAAATTAAAAATATATTTTTATAATAATATATATTTAATTTAAATAATATATTTATATATAATAGAAATTGATTTAGTCAGAAATCTAATTGGATAAAAAATTTAATTAAATTTTAAAACCTACTCGGATTCGATAAAGTTTTATATTTTAAAATTATAAAACTATACCGAAATCAAAGTTTGTAAAATTCACTCAAGACTCCATCTATTGTTACCCTAAACCATGTTCAAACCATATGAGAATTGAACTTTGTGATTCAGCCAGTTGTTTTACTTATGATGGTATAGAGCCAACGGTCCAAAAAGTTGAAAAAAATTTGGATGTATCTTCTTCTAAAAAAAATCACTTTACCCTACAAGTCCTTGTTTCTTTCTGAAAATCTATCTAGGTTTTACCATGAAAATGATGAAGGCTGTGAAGAAGCTCAAAATCTGGTCAAGATCCAAGAAGAAAAGGAAGTACCTTGAGGAGCCCCACTACCCTGTTCCGATGCACCAGTGTTGTTGCTGTTCATGCTCCTCCGTCCAGTCCTCAGCTCCTCCATTGCCGCCATGGCCTGATCAATTCTCATATCAGATTCAAGCTGATGAAACAGAAGGTGTAGAAGAAAGTAAATTCATCCATTCAAAATTCCCTCAAGTAGACGAAGGTATAATCACGAGTAGGTCAATGTATCAGCAATATATGGTTCAAAATCCTGTGTATGACATGCCTGAGCCTGTTGTTGAGATAGTTAGAAGAGAAAGATCAGGTGGGTACGTTGTTAATTCGTTAGCATACATCTTCTTCCTATTTTTTTCTAAAAAAATTCAGCAATGGTAAAAATATGTTTTTGTACCTTTTTTTTTGTAAAAAAGAATTTTCAGTCTTAATTTTATTGTACCTAATATTTTAATGTAATATAAAGTTTTAATAAAAATTCATACCTAACTTTGGTTACATTCACACCAAACGCGGGCAAGAAAGAGCCCCAGCAAACTCCACTCTGTACGCTATGAGCTTCTCTATGCAATTCTTTATCTCTTTCTGACTATTTGTTCTCTGTGTATTGCTCTTGCAAAAAAGCCAAGCAAATATGAGAATCAATGAACAAAAAATTAGTCCTCAAAGATGCTCAGATTTAAAAATACGTAAAGCTGGTGATTCCTAATTATAATGATTTTGCTTCCAGGGGAAAACCATTCTAGCATTCCAATTATTTTATCTAAATGTCCCGAGTCATCCACGTCATCGGGAACAACAAGAACTCCTATAAAGCATATAATTCTTTTTTATCTTACTAATCCCCTCATCAACATTGTTGAACTTGTATTTCTAAATCTTGATAAATCCAAAAGAAGTTGTTCTTGTAAGTGAAGCAAACCGTGGAAACTGTGCTGCAGTTGCTCTGACATCTGCAAGAAATCTTCTGTCCCTGAATTTTTCAAAGTTGATGTTATAAACAGTCTTAGCAAATATCATCTTCCCTGTCCCTCCAATCCCACTTGCTATGTCAACTCCATTTGATCCATCTTGAGTTCAGGCTTGATTTCTTCTCCAAGATCATCTCTTCCAACTAACTATTGGGCGAAATTGAACAGTGCCTCATGCCTGCCTAGAAAAAAAAACGAAAGTTATGATTGCTTCCCAACTGCTGAAATTTAGTAAAAATCTCAACAAGCGGAGAACGTGGAGTTTTCCAAATAACAGTTACAAACTAACCAATTAAATATAATTTATTATATGCACATTTATCCATGTAAATTGATCATTTAAATTTGAGAAGTATGTTATGGAGCACATATAAAAATAAAAATCCGTAAAACAGAGGAAACTTATATATTTCACAATGCTTTCGACAAAATTATGGCCGTGTCTCTAAACCCTCTGCTCTAGAATTAACACAAAGAAAATGCGTGGTAATAGTTTGTAGTTTATTGAGAAGAAAGCTGAGATCAAGCTTACATATGTCACAAAAATCATTTCTCCCAAGTCAGCAACCTCCCTCGCAGCACCTCAGCTGTTGTATTTTGTTCTTTACATCTTTTAGGTGCTCTTCATGTGCGGCAAATGTTTCAGAAAAACTCCCTCGCAGTATACTTCCTAACATGTGTTGGATCTACTTCATAGAACACTGGCAAGTTATCTGTTCAGTGGTTCTCCTGTGTTACATGATCTTACCTAGTTCATCAGGAAACCACAGAGAAGAGGCACAATTTTAGGAGAAGATAATTATTTATATTGAGACTCCAATGGCTTTTTCAAGTTATTTTATTCATATCCTTTCCTCTTTCAACCCCATCATCATCTTTAGATGTATGAATTCCTGCCCGCAGTAGGGCCCTATAAAGGTGATCCGTGAAGCTCCAGCACCTCATAAACTTAAGAACATATACTAAGCATATCCAGAACCTGAGGAGGAAGCTCGCTGCTCTGCACTCGCTGCATCCATTGATAACCAAAAATTTCAGGAGTATCGATTGAAAGCAGATCGGTGATGAATAGATAATAAAGCACCAAGGATCGACATAAATTTGTTGGCTCAAGCAAATCAATTATGATATTTTTTTGGAGGAAATTTCCACTTTAACAATCATGATAAGCTAGTGAGCTAAATCACATCTTACCATTTGCCTTTAACAAAATTTCCGTCTTCTTTAATTACTCCAACAATGCATCTTAGCTTTTACAAGGTATTAATTAATAACTACATGTGATAAATACAGAGGACTTTTAGGTATTCTTGATTAGACCCTAGAATTGATCGGATCCTAGAATTCTCTTCTAGGACCAAATATCATTTAAGTACCATAACTTCAAACTACATTAAAAATTATCCATAAGATTTTGAGTTACATTCAATAAGATACTCTAATCTTTAATTAGTCTCCCAATACATCTATCACCATACAAATACCTGAAGAAAATCTCATCCTTGACAATCTAGCCATGTAAATGCTTCCTTTTATAAATGCCACCTTAATTTAAGTTAGCATAATAATTAGAATGGGCTTTGCAAAACCTCCAGCCCCATCCTCGTGCATCATCATCTATGAAAAAACCTAATTGCCTTACTAAAAGCAATTCACAAACTAATTAATAATACTTAATCTATTAATACATCCTTTCTAGGAAAGCTTTCTGAATAAAAAGAGCAAATCCATGTCTCAAGAATCGATTCCACATATAAAATAATTCTAAAAACGTTTTATGTGTATTATCTATCACTCACATATAAAATTTGCTTCATATTCACATAAACAACTCAGTAGTCAACCAAATCTATCAATTGTCACTTATAAAAATTATGACCTAAAAATCCCTTCTAGTATCTGTATTCCCATGTACTAGGTTAATCTTATAACTAGAGCAAAAAAGATAAATCACATCAGAATCCCGGATGTAGAAACCTTACTCAAATTTGGTCAATAGGTAAATGACATTTGTGTGAGTGTTATCTCTTGTGCACTAACATGTAGTAACTGATTAAGAAACAAATTATCCGCTTAGTGAATCAACTTTGATGGAGCCAATCAAACTACATGCTGGAATTTTTCGGATTTTAGACTCTGCCATCGCTTTCCTCCAATTAGCAGCATCTCCCCACCTTTCCCCAACAGCACTTATATTTGACAACACCACATATCGGCCACAATGTTTTGGCTGTAATTCAAGGAGCTTCTTTCCTACTTCATTTCCCAACTGAACGTCCCCATGAATCTTACAAGCACCAGAAAGAGCTCCCAAAACAGAGGCATCAGGCAGCAAGGGCATGCAAAGTACAAACTCAACTGCATCTCTCAGAAGTCCTGCTCGGCCCAAGAGATCAACAGCACAGCCATAATGCTCCATTATTGGTACAAACCCATATCGACTTGACACTTACAGAAACAACTTCAAACCCAAGTCAACAAGTTTTGCTCGAGCACAAGATGTAAGAATAGCAACAAAGGTAACCTCATTGGAGCAAAATCCTTGCACTTTCATCTTCTCAAACATACATAGAGCTTGCTTCGCCCTGCCATGACAGGCAAGTGAAGAAATCATTGCATTCCAAGTGAAAACCTCTTTAACCTCTATCCGATTGAATACTCTTTTTGCAGTCTCCAAACAACCTGCCTTTCCATACAAATCTACCAACGCAGCCCCCACGACAGCGCTCAAACTGAACCCATTCTTAACAACATATCCATGTATCTGCTTCCTTTGATAAAGACCAGTTCCATCTAAATTAGCACAAGAAGACAGCACAGTAACAAATGCAGCCTCATTAGACTTTACGGAACCGCGGACCACATCCTCGTGAACCATAATCTTTGCAAAAAGTGGCAATGCATCAACAAAGCGTCCATTCATCACGAACCCATTAATAACACTCGTCCATGAAACCACGTCCTTCCCGGGCATGCTCTGGAAATACAGAAAAGCAGAACCCATGTCTCCATTCCTCCCAAAAGCGTCAAGTAAAGCATTACACGCTACAATACATGGATGAGGAATTTCCACAAACATCTTACGTGCAGTGCGTATGTCACACACTTCGGCGTCCACACTCACGGATGAAGTTTGCACAAATGGGTCGCATAAAACACCCCATTTGAGAGCATGAGCATGGAGAATTGGGCCAGATGAGGGAGAGCAAGAAGCAGCTTTGATTAGAGACGGGAAAGTGAGATGGTTTGGTGAAAGTCCGTGTGCAATCATGCGGGTGAAAAGTAGTAAAGAAGTACAAGAGAGTCCCGTAGAGAGATAAGATCAAATGAGAGTGTTGTAAATGAGAACGGTGTTCCATGAAGAAGTGTGGTTGAGGAGAGAGCCGCGGGTGATAAGAAGGGAATGAATCTGTTTGATCTGGTTGGGACAGTGGATGAAATGCTGGAGAAGAAGCTCGGGACTTGAAAATCCAGAAAACCCACCTGTTACCAGAAGCTTTAAAATCAAAACTTGATTAGATGCCCGTTCTTGTCCACCATCTGCCCAGTTCATATATTATTATTTTTGGATCAAATTAACATTTTTTTTTTCTCATGCTTCTTTCAATTCATATATGTATATATATATATATATAAATTTAATTCCAACAAAAAATGAAGAAAATTCTTTTATTTTACTATTTATTTTCTGTGTTTTAAAATAATAATAATTATTAAATTTTATTAAACTTATCGAGAAAGATTGATTGATTTTATTTAATCTATACAATCATATTATTAATAAATTAAAAAAAGTTCGATTACAACTGTTTTTTAATCTTTCTAAGTTTTCTAACGAAAAATAAATTCTACGCAGAGAAAATCTTTTCTCGACATAGGTTAAATTTTTATTCAATTTTTAACACTGTGTATATTTATTAAAATCGAGTCTAAAATAATTATGAACTCAACTTGAAAAAAATGCTTTGACATTAATAAAATGGAGAACAAAATCAATATTTTAAACTATAAAATTTACATATTAAAAACTAGAAAATAACCAACCCTATCACCTAAAGAAAAGAAAGTGACAATCACAAATTACCATATTCAATTCATTTATAATAATCATAAATTACCCTCTTCGAAAATTCTTATATTTCACTTCTGTTCTTCTATCTTCATTTCTCCACTAATTTTCCGTAAAGATTAATTTGCAATCGTTATGCTTGCAACATCATTATGAAAATTTTCTGCCATTGTGCAATATTCTTGCAGTCAATCGCTTCAGACTATTCTAGTGCTTGATCCGATCATCTTTTATGCAGAAATAATATAATAATACCCCACTCATTTGGACTGTTGTTTGGAGATTATAAGCTTTAGATAGCATTTTTATTAAGTGTTTTAATTCAATAATTAAAACACTAATTGAACAAAAACTCAAAGTTCTACATAAGAAAAAAGATTGACAGTCAAACTATTACCATAACATTTGTAAGACACATTTTTTGTGTAAAACTTTGAACCTTACAGGACTAAGGCAAAGTACAAGTTAATCTATTGTTGGTTCTGGGTGCTAATATATGAATGTTCCTGTATAAGCCTATGGGGAGTAAGTCGTGCAAGAGGTCAAAAGAAAGGGAACATACGATATGGGATTTTGTCTGTAACAGGATTCTAGTGGACATATTGGAGCTGCTAGCGGTAGCTGCTGTTTTCCTCACATGGTTTTATGGATCCTGTTTATGTGGAGTATGATATTTAGTGAAAAATATTTTATCAAGAAAGAGTGAGACTTACCTTATAAAGACTTTGGGTATTACAGTTTTATTGTTTTGTTTCGATAAGAGAGTGCTTAGTGCTGGTTCAAGTTTTTGGTAAAGACTGAAAACTAGTCAGCTCCACATTCCTTGCATGATATTAATCAAGGTCGATATGCTTTTCATTCTCAAGTTGTTTTTCTTTTTTGTTCATTTTAATTTTTTTTACGAATGTGTTAGATAAGATGGTATGGTTAGCTTCTGTATATAAGGAATATATACCTTTCATCTGTTTTGATTTTCACTACATGAATGTTTGATTTGTGAGAAGCTTCTCCTGAAAGAGACTATTGAAACAGTTAGCCTCTTTGGTTTTACCTTATTTCAGCTTATTCTTCTATTGATCTGAATACATGTTTAACCTGTTTTGTTATGTTTTATTTTTCTTTTCGAGATTTTTCATAATTTTTTATGTGATTGTTCCTCTCTGAGTAATCTATTTTATTAAATATTAGTGCTATTTAATTTATTATTTTAAATTTAATTTTTAGGAAAAATAAATAATAATTTTTAAATATATATTTTGTTTTGGTTTAATTTTAAAAATAATATTTTTTTTCTAGAAAATTCTGTAATTGAACATCTCTTTTTTAATTTAAATTTGTAATTTTATGATTAATTTATTATTTTTATGATTTTTTTTTATATTTTTAATTTGTTTTGTTATACATTATTATTTTGCTTGCAAATTATAGTTATAATTATAATTAAATTAATTTAACAGCCCCAACTCATAACCTGCAAACGACAGCGTTTTGGAAGAGGTTATTGGCGGGAAGGGGGGAGTGTTTTAAGGGAATTTAGAAAGGTTTAGGGGCAAAATTGGAAATACAGCTGTTCCAACGGTCTTCTTCTCTCTATATATATAGCACCGACCACTCCCTCTCTCTACTCAGCTTTCAGACAGATCACATTCCTTCTTCCCTTTCCTCCCGATTCTCTCTGTTCATTGGAAACGTTTCGTTTCCTTCCGATTTCTCTCAAATTCAATCGACTGCTTCGACTTTGCTTCTCCGCTCGCTTCTCTGGTAAGGATCTCCACTGCCGCTTTCTTTTTTTTTTTTCCATTAAAGATTCATATTGCAAATCTTCTTCTTTAATTTTTTCAAAGAACTCTTTAATGTTTGTGGTTCTCTTAATATTCGTGATTCTTTTACGAGATAAAACATAAAATCATGTCCTCTGAGTCAGATCTGGAATCCACCGTAACACTCATTTAGGGAAAAGTCACCAAAATCTAAGATCCGTGTAATCCTTTTTCGGTAACAAACGACCAATAAAAAATATTAAAAAAGAAACCCAGAAAATCCTCTGTGAAAATAAAAAAACGAAAAGAGATCAAAACCCTAGATCTTGAAATAAGACTGATTACTTCTCCCTGGCTTTTCTGTAATTAGGTTGTGTGGAGTTTTGCATTTGAGAATCTTGAAATGAATCTGTAAAATGCAATCTTTATAATGTTATTAAGGTTTGAGCTCACCATTACAACGTAATGGCCTCAAACCCCATGGAGGAGTCCTAATCATAATGTATCTTTGTTTTTTAACTGGGTACAAATTGCAATGGTGGTGGTTCTGCTATTTGGGGTTTGAGGACTAATTATAATGTATATAATTTTCATTTAGTTTGAGGACAAACTACAATTGTATAATGGATTGTATTATTACGGGTTCTCTGCGTTATTATGTTTGTTATTTCAATTATTCGGGGCTTATAGTTGAAATTCCAATGTATATTATTTTTATTGGATGAGAAGCATATTGGGTTCTATTATTATTATATATATTATATATTTTTTCAATTAATTGTACTCAAATTATGGGTTTTGGATCTTGTGGTTGTATTCCATATTACAATATATATGTAATATTTGTAGGTGTCAAGTCTGTTTATAGTTGAAATTCCAATGTATATTATTTTTATTGGATGAGAAGCCTATTGGGTTCTATTATTATTATATATATTATATATTTTTTCAATTAGTTGTACTCAAATTATGGGTTTTGGATCTTGTGGTTGTATTCCATATTACAATATGTATGTAATATTTGTAGGCGTCAAGTCTGTTTATTTATCTTATAATATTGTTATTAAGTTTTGTAATATTTTTTACAGGTTGTATATAATATTTATAAGTTTTGAGCCTATTGGATTGTATTTTTATTATTTTCGTCATGATATTACCCACATTATTGTATTTGGATAATGGATTTCGGATCATTTGGTTGTATTTCATATTATAATATATATGTAATATTCATAGGTATCAAGCCTATTGAATTGTTTTAATATTGTTACGAAGTTTTGTTATATTTTTTATAGGTTGTATGTAATATTTATAAGCTTTGAGCCTATTGGATTGTATTTTTATTATTTTCGTCATGATATTACCCACATTATTGTATTTGAATAATGGATTTCGGATCATTTGGTTGTATTCCATATTACAATATATATGTAATATTCGTAGGTATCAAGCCTATTGAATTGTTTTAATATTGTTACGAAGTTTTGTTATATTTTTTACGGGTTGTATGTAATAGTTATAAATTTCGAGCCTATTTCGTTGTAATATTATTATTATCACGATGATATTACCCACATTATTGTATTAGAATAATAGATTTTGGATCATTTGGTTGTATTCCATATTACAATATATATGTAATATTCATAGGTATCAAGCCTATTGAATTGTTTTAATATTGTTACGAAATTTTGTTATATTTTTTACGGGTTGTATGTAATAGTTATAAGTTTCGAGCCTATTTCGTTTGTAATATTATTATTATCACGATGATATGACACACAATATTGTTTTTGAATTATGGGTTTCAAATATTTTAATTTCATTCAACAATATAATGAATGTAACGAAGCCCATTGACTTGTATTTTTTTTCTTAGATAATTAAACTATATTCTTATTATTATGAAGTTTATTAACTTTTATGGGTTTTATAAGTTGCTAAATTCAGTTGTTATTATTAATTTTTTTTTAAAGTTGTGGGCCGAGCACAAATTATAATTTGATTTTAACCAAGTTTAAGCGTATGTTATTTGTAATAATATTTTTGCGATGAATTTCATTATTGTTATTATTTGTGATGTATTATTGAGGGTTGAACCGAATTGTAATGCATATTATATTTTTTTGATGTGTTTGTAAAATTTAGTTGCATCTAAAATTGTATTGACCGACAACAAAGTTTAATCTTCAAATTTTAACAAGCAAATAAGATTAAATTAAAACATTATAATATTAAAAATGTTATACTAAGACATTATCAATTTACTTCTTCAATTTGATGGTAAATAAGACTTAAATTGAAATAAAAAATAAACTGAATTTTGTTGGTGAACATAATTTCTTAGTTTGTAAATAAGAATGTTAATTATTTGACATACAAGTATATTTATACAGTATATTGTGCTATATCCAGTAATTATAATGTATAATATTTGTGTAAAACAATTATCGTGTATTGGTTTGCTAGAAAATAGTAATATAATGAATTGTATTCTCAATTACAATGAGTATTTTTTTAGTGAGATGAAAGTTGACGTATTGTAATATTTTTATCAGAAAGTTTCACCTACAATTCGATCAGAAAAAATGAGTGCAACTACTTGCAGTTCAGTGAAAAAAAGAAAAATTCCAATGCAAAAACGTGAAACAAAAGAGCAGAGAGCTGTTACATTCAGTAAAAGACGAACGGGTCTGTTTAACAAAGCAGCAGAATTGTGTGTTCTCTGCAATACTCAGGTTGTAATTTTGGTTTCTGCTCCTTTGGCCAAAGAAAAGTTTTATACTTTTGCACACCCTAACATCAATCTTCTTCTCGACACATTCCTCAATAACCATGTCTCTCATCCCATCAACAATTACAATAATCTTTCTACTTCTTCGTCTCATCAAACTATGGAGCAATTAACTCCTAACAATAATGTGTCCAAGACCAAGAAGAGAAAGAGAGAGTCTGAAGAGTTTTGGTGGGAAAATGAAGACTTTGATGTTTACCAAACACCTGAAGAGGTGACATCAATCATCGAGAAGTTAGAAAAGGTGAGAGAAAATGTGGCGCTCAAACTTCAAAAATTATCAACTTCTAACAATCGAGATGTTAGTAGTAGTCATCATCAAAACTATCATCTTGAGTGCTTTGCTGAAAATATGATGAACATTAATCATGAGTACAACAATGAGAGTGGTGATCAAAGTCAGTTTATGTCATCAGTTGTGTTTCAAAATTTATCAACTTCTACTTATCATGGTAGTTGTATTGATCAAAATATAGTAGACATTGATGGATACAAGAACTATGTTGATTTTATGCAAATGTTGCCTCTAAAATCTACTATGCTTACACACAATACCAACAATGGCAGCCAAGATATTGAGAATTATCACAATGATATGGGTACTACATTTGAAGCCCCATTATTCTTCTCTAATGGCGTCGAAAATTATCAAGATATTAGTAGTGGTGATCATCAAAACTATCATCTTGGGTGCTTTGCTGAAAATATAATGAATATTAATCATGAGTACAATAATGAAAGTGGCGATCAGAGTCAGTTTATGCCATCTGTTGTGTTTCAAAATTTATCAACTTCTACTTATCAAGATGGTTGCATTGATCAAAATATGGTGAACGTTGATGGAAACAAGAACAATGTTGCTTTTATGCAGATGTTGCCTCTAAACTCTACTATGTTTACACACAATACCAACAATGACACCCAAGATATTGAGAACTATCACTATGATATGGGTACTACATTTGAACCCCCATTATTCTTCTCTAATGGTGTCGAAAATTATCAAGATATTAGTAATGATCATCAAAACTATCATCTTGGTTGCTTTGCTGAAAATATAATGAATATTGATCATGAGTACAATGATGAGAGTGGTGATCAAAGTCAGTTTATGTCATCTGTTGTGTTTCAAAATTTATCAACTTCTGCTTATCATGGTGGTTCCATTGATCAAAATATAGTGAACATTGATGGAAACAAGAACAATGTTGATTTTATGCAAATGTTGCCTCTAAAATCTACTATGCTTACACACAATACCAACAATGGCAGTCAAGATATTGAGAATTATCACAATGATATGGGTACTACATTTGAAGCCCCATTATTCTTCTCTAATGGCATCGAGAGATGTGCTACGTCTTTTTGTATTGGTGATCAAAATTTTAGTTGGATGAATGATAAGATCACTACTTCATATAGTCAAAATGAACAATTTTCACCGTCCATCTCCTCCAATGACTTGGATCACCATATTAATACTTCTTTTGAATGGGAGTTCAGAGATGAGAATCCTTCATTTCTTCAAGATAATGCTACTGGATTAGTTCCACTATTTTCTCATAGTGATAAAAGCATAGACAAGCAGAATTTGTCTGAATCAAATTTTAAAGATAATAATTTTTCAGTTACTGGAGCAACAACTGACAATGACTTGTTTCTTGGTGACGACTATATTAATTCTTCAACAATGGAGGATAACACTGAATTTTTTTCATTGTTGGAATATTTCTTTTCTAGTTGATTGTAAGCTTTCTCTGTATTTCCTTTGCAGTGTAATAAAATGTTCTTGTGGTCTCTCAACTTTTTCTTTGGCATATTGATCATAATATAATTCTTATCATCCACTAAATGATGAAGTAAATATGTACGGAATCAATATTTATAGTCATCAACTATGAGATTAAAAAAAAAATTCATACAAATATTTTATACTAAAACAATCAACTGCAAACTTAAAAATCTCCCAAATTAACTTGAATTAAGAGTTTATTTTATTTTACATTTTAAATTAAATAGATCTTATTATTTGGGTTCTTAATTAGTTTTAAGTTTTTAATTAATTATTTTTTAAAAAATATTTTTTTAAAAAATTTATTTATTATAATATAATTTCATAATATAAGGATATCGGCATTTTATTTTTTTAAAAAAAGAATATCAGCATTTATAATCACTATCATTTTTTATTTCTTTTTTCAGTTGAGGAAACAAAAAATAAATATTAGAATATATTCAAAAATTATTATTAAATATGTCAAACTATAAAAATATTTTATAAATTAAAGTTTGAGTGAAAACTAAACCAAGCAAACGTAAGTAAACACTTTACTAAATATATGAATTAAGCCAATCGAACAAGCGATTAATATATTTAAGCTTACCGGTACAGATTTTATCCCATAATCATTTTAGGGATGATTTAAATTAAAAATATATTTTTATAATAATATATATTTAATTAATATATTATTTAAATTAGATCGATTTAGTTAGAAATTTAATTAGACAGAAAATTTAATTAAATTTTAATACTATTCAAGTTCGATGAGATTTTAGATTTTAAAATTATAAGATTATATCAAAATCGAAGTTTGTAAAATTCGCTCAAGACTCCATCTATTGTTACCCTAAACCGTGTTCATACCATATTAGAATTGAACTTTGTGATTCAGCCGGTTGTTTGAACTTATGATGGTATAGAATCACACGGGTCCACCACCTTTAACTCATTGAAGAAAAGCTAGACACAACCTTCAAAAAATTTGAAAAAAGTTTGGATGTATCTTCTTTTAAAAGAAATCATTTTACCCTGTAAGTCTTTGTTTCTTTCTAAAAATCTATCTGGGTGTTACCATGAAAATGATGAAGGCTGTGAAGAAGCTCAAATTCTGGTCAAGATCCAGGAAGAAAAGGAAGTACCTTGAGGAGCCCTTCTACCCTGTTCTGGCGCACCATTGTTGTTGCCGTTCATGCTCCTCCGTCCAGCCCTCAGCTCCACCATGGCCTGGTGAATTCTCATATCAGATTCAAGCTGATGAAACAGAAAGTGTAGAAGAAAGTAAATTAATCCATTCAAAATTACCTCAAGTAGACGAAGTTATAATCACGAGTAGGTCAATGTATCAGCAATATATGGTTGAAAATCCTGTGTATGACATGCCTGAGCCTGTTGTTGAGATAGTTAGAAGAGAAAGATCAGGCGGGTACGTTCTTCAGCTGGGTTCTTGTCTGATCCGCTGCTTCTGCCCATGTTTCAGTACAGAAGAAGCTCAGTAAAAAAGTGATTTTGTTAAATTGTTAGCTTACTTCTTCCTCTATTTTCTTCTTTTTTTTTTCTTTAAATTCAGCAATAGTAAAAATATGTTTCTGGATATTTTTTTTTGTAAAAATGCATTGTCAGTCTTAACTCTGTTGTATCTAATATTTTAACGTAATATAAACTTTTAATAAAAATTCATACCTAACTTTGGTTGCATTCATACCAAGCGCGGGCAAGAAAGAGCCCCAGCCAACTCCGCTCTGGACGCTATGAGCTTCTCTATGCAATTCTTTATCTCTTTCTGACTATTTGTTCTCTGTGTATTGCTCCTGCAAAAAAGCCAAGCAAATAAGAGAATCAATGAACAAAAAAGTAGTCCTCAAAGATGCTCAGATTTAAAAATACGTAAAGCCGGTGATTCCGAGTTATAACGACCTTGCTTCCAGGGGAAAACCATTCTAGCATTCCAATAATTTTATCTAATTCTTCCGAGTCATCCAAATCATCAGGAACAACAAGACTCCTATAAAGCATATAATTCTTTTGATCTTACTAATCCCCTCATCAACATTGTTCAACTTGTATTTTTAAATCTTGATAAATGACCTTGGTGTGATGTTATCTGGTGCACAAACATGTAGTAACTGATTAATAGACAAATTATCCGCTTAGTGAATCAACTTTGATGTAGCCAATCAAACTATATGCCGGAAATTTTCTGATTTTAGACTCTGCCATCACTTTCCTCCAATTAGCAGCATCTCCCCACCTTTCCCCAACAGCACTTCTATTTGACAACACCACATATCGGCCACAATGTTTTGGCTGTAATTCAAGGACCTTCTTTCCTACCATTTTCCAACTGAACCTCCCCATGAATCTTACAAGCACCAAAAAGAGCCCCTAAAACAGAGGCATCAGGCATGAAGGGCATGCTAAGTGCAAACCCAACTGCATCTCTCAGAATTCCTGCTCTGTCCAATAGATCAACAACACAACCATAATGCTCCATTATTGGTACAACCCAATATCGACTTGACATTGACGGAAACAACTTCAAACCCAAGTCAACAAGTTTAGCTCGAGCACAAGCAGTAAGAATAGCAACAAAGGTAACCTCATTGGGGCAAAATCCTTGCGCTTTCATCTTCTCAAACATATATAGAGCTTGCTTCCCCCTACCATTGCAGTCCAAGTGAAAACCTCTTTAACCTCTATCCGATTTAATACTCTTATTGCAGTCTCCAAACAACCTGCCTTTCCATACAAATCTACCAACGCAGCCCCCACGACAGCGCTCAAACATATCCATGTATCTGCTTCCCTTGATAAAGACCAGTTCCATCTAAATTAGCACAAGAAGACAGCACGGTAACAAATGCAGCCTCATTAGGCTTCACGGAACCGCGGACCACATCCTCGTGAACCACCATCTTTGCCAAAAGTGGCAATGCATCAACAAAGCGTCCATTCATCACGAACCCATTAATAACACTCGTCCATGAAACCACGTCCTTCTCATTAAACACCACAATACATGGATGGGGAATTTCCACAAACATCTTACGTGCATTGAGTATGTCACACACTTCGGCAACTCCACCCTCACGCATGAAGTTTGCACATATGGGTCGCATAAAACACCCCATTTGAGAGCCTGAGCATGGAGAATTGAGCCATATGAGGGAGAGCAAGAAGCAGCTTTGATTAGAGATGGGAAAGTGAGATGGTTTGGTGAAAGTCCATGCGCAATCATGCGGGTGAAAAGTAGTAAAGAAGTACGAGAGAGTCCCGTAGAGAGATAAGATCAAATGAGAGTGTTGTAAATGAGAACGGTGTTCCATGAAGAAGTGTGGTTGAGGAGAGAGCCGCGGGTGATAAGAAGGGAATGAATCTGTTTGATCTGGTTGGGACAGTGGATGAAATGCTGGAGAAGAAGCTCTGGACTTGAATATCCAGAAAACCCACCTGTTACCAGAAGCTTTAAAATCAAAACTTGATTACATGCCTGTTCTTGTCCACCATCTGCCCAGTTCATATATTATTAGCATTCTTGTTCATATTTGTTAATTACAAGATTTTTGGATCAAATTAACATTTTCTCATGCTTCTTTCAATTCATATATATATATATATAAATTTAATTCCAACCAAAAATGAAGAAAATTCTTTTAGTTTACAACTATTTTTCAATCTTTATAGGTTTTCTAACAAAAAACAAATCCTACGTTTAGAATTTTTATTTAGTTTTTAACACTGTGTATATTCATTAAAATCGAGTCTAAAAGAATTATGAACTCATCTTGAAAAAAAACTTTAACATTAACAAGATCGAGAACAAAATTAATATTTTAAGTTATAAAACTTACACATTAAAAACTAGAAAACAACCAACCCTAACACCCAAAGAAAAGAAAGCGATAAAAGTATCCATGAAGGTTCGGCTCATTGACAATCACAAATTACCATCTTCAATTTTTGACAATAATCATAAATTACCCTTTTCGAAAATTCTTATATTTCATTTCGGTCCTTCTATCTTCATTTCTCCGCTAATTTTCTATAATGATTAATTTGCAATCGTTATGCTTGCAACATCATTGTGAAAATTGTCTACCACTGTGCAATATGCTTGCAGTCAATTGCTTCAGACTTTTGGAGTATTTGACTCGATCATCTTATATGCATAAATAATATAGTAATACCCCACTCATTTAGAGTGTTATCTTGAGGTTGTAGGTTTTAGAGAGACTTTTTAAAAAGCATGAGATTGTCAAATCTTACTAATTGAACACTAGCTCAGAGTTCTACAACAAAGAAAAAAAAAAATTGACAGCCAAACTATTACCATAACCTTCGTAAAATACATTTTTGTGTAAAACTTTGAGCTTCACAAGACTAGGGCAAAGAACAAGTTCATCTATTGTTAGTTCCGGGCTATAATATATGAATGTTCATGCATAAG
Organism: Carica papaya; assembly: GCF_000150535.2. The sequence continues at coordinate 301,356 of NW_019014519.1, forward strand.
CCTATGGGAAGTAAGTCATGCAAGAGGTCAGAAGAAAGGGAACATACAATATGGGATTTTGTCGGTAGCAAGATTCTAGTGAACAGATTGGAGCTGCTAGCGGTAGCTGCTGTTTTACTCATACGACTTTATGTATCTTGTTTAGGTGGAGTATGGTATTTAGTGAAAAATATTTCATCAGGAAAGAATGAGACTTGCCTTATAAAGACTTTGGGTATTGCAGTTTTACTGTTTTGTTTCGGCAATGGAGTGCTTAGTGCTGGTTCAAGTTTTGGGTAAAGACTGAAAACTAGTCAGCTCCACCTTCCTTGCATGATATTAATCAAGGGCTATATGCTCTTCCATCTCAAGTTGTTTTTCTTTTTTGTTCCTTTTATTTTTTCTACGAATGAGCTGGATGAAATAGTACGGTTGGCTTCTATATATAAATAATATATACCTTTAATCTCTTTTGATTTTCGGTACATGAATATATGACTTGTGAACAGCTTCTCCTGAAGGAAATTATTGAAGCAGGTAGTCTCTTTTATTTTATCTTATTTCAACTTATTCTTCTATTGATCCGAATACATATTTAAGTTATTTTGTTTTTCTTTTCGAGATTTTCTATAGTTTTTTATGTGATTATTCCTTACTGAGTATCCTATTATGGTATAGATTGGAATATAATAAGTAATAATTTTTCATTACTGCTATCAATGAACATTAATTAGATAAGTTGTAAGGGAATATATATACTATTCTATTTTTTCTATTCTGAGTTTGATTTATTAAGGGGAGTTTAGGAATCAGAATCCTAAATTCATTAGATCAATGTGGAAGAGTCATTAAGTTAACATTTTGAGACAATAAAATATTTTTATTAAATATTAGTGCAATTTAATTTGTTGTTTTAAATTTAATTTATTAGTATTATTTGTGATATTGTTTCAAAATTATTTTAAAAAAAATCATGTCTTCATATAATATTTAACCTTCACCTTGAAAAAATTAAAATAATGATATATTTAATTAACTAATTTGATAATATACATTCAATTTAATATTTATTCGTATAGTCGTATAATTTAATAAATTATTAAATATAAAGATAAAGATATAAGATATTTATTATTAAGTATACTTTTATAATAGCTTTAGTTTCAAAGTTTGATTTAATAGTTAAATTTAATTTTTAGGAAAAATAAATAATAATTTTTAAGTATATATTTTATGATTTTTTTGGTATTTTTAATTTGTTTGTTATACATTATTATTTTGCTTGCAAATTATAGTTATAATTATAATATAATTAAATTAATTTAATAGCCCAGTTTTTTCCAACCCATAACCTACAAACGACAGCGTTTTGGAAGAGGTTATTGGCGGGAAGGGGGAGGGTTTAAAGGGAATTTAGAAAGGTTTAGGGGCAAAATTGGAAATACAGCTGTTCCCAACGGTCTTCTTCTCTCTATATATATTGCACCGACCACTCCATTCTTCTCTACTCAGCTTTCAGACAGATCACATTCCTTCTTCCCTTTCCTCCCGATTCTCTCTGTTCATTGGAAGCGTTTCGTTTCCTTCCGATTTCTCTCAAATTCAATCGACTGCTTCGACTTTGCTTCTCCGCTCGCTTCTCTGGTAAGGATCTCCACTGCCGCTTTTTTTTTTTTTTTCCATTAAAGATTCATATTGCAAATTTTCTTCTTTAATTTTGTCAAAAAAACTCTTTAATATTTGTGGTTCTTTTAATATTCGTGATTCTTTTACGAGATAATACATAAAATCATATTCTCTGAGTCAGATCTGGAAACCACCGTAGCACTCATTTAGGGAAAAGTCACCAAAATCTAAGATCCGTGTAATCCTTTTTCGGTAACAAACGAGATTTAGCGTTTTGCTTATGACCAATAAAAGATACTGGAAAAGAAACCCAGAAAATCCTCCATGAAAATAAAAAAACGAAAAGAGATCAAAACCCTAGATCTGGAAATAACACTGATTACTTCTCCCTGGCTTTTCTGTAATTAGGTTGTGTGGAGTTTTGCATTTGAGAATCTTGAAATGAATCTGTAAAATGCAATCTTTATAATGTTATTAAGGTTTGAGCTCACCATTACAACGTAATGGCCTCAAACCCCATGGAGGAGTCCTAATCATAATGTATCTTTGTTTTTTAACTGGGTACAAATTGCAATGGTGGTGGTTCTGCTATTTGGGGTTTGAGGACTAATTATAATGTATATAATTTTCATTTAGTTTGAGGACAAACTACAATTGTATAATGGATTGTATTATTACGGGTTCTCTGCGTTATTATGTTTGTTATTTCAATTATTCGGGGCTTATAGTTGAAATTCCAATGTATATTATTTTTATTGGATGAGAAGCATATTGGGTTCTATTATTATTATATATATTATATATTTTTTCAATTAATTGTACTCAAATTATGGGTTTTGGATCTTGTGGTTGTATTCCATATTACAATATATATGTAATATTTGTAGGTGTCAAGTCTGTTTATAGTTGAAATTCCAATGTATATTATTTTTATTGGATGAGAAGCCTATTGGGTTCTATTATTATTATATATATTATATATTAGTTGTACTCAAATTATGGGTTTTGGATCTTGTGGTTGTATTCCATATTACAATCTGTATGTAATATTTGTAGGCGTCAAGTCTGTTTATTTATCTTCTAATATTGTTATTAAGTTTTGTTATACTTTTTACAGGTTGTATATAATATTTATAAGTTTTGAGCCTATAGGATTGTATTTTTATTATTTTCGTCATGATATTACCCACATTATTGTATTTGAATAATGGATTTCAGATCATTTGGTTGTATTCCGTATTACAATATATATGTAATATTCATAGGTATCAAGCCTATTGAATTGTTTTAATATTGTTACGAAGTTTTGTTATATTTTTTACTGGTTGTATGTAATAGTTATAAAGTTCGAGTTTATTGCGTTGTAATATTATTATTATCATGATGATACGACACACAATATTGTATTTGAATTATGAGTTTCGGATCATTTGGTTGTATTCCATATTACAATATGTATGTAATATTCATAGACATCAAGCCTATTGAATTGTTTTAATATTGTTATGAAGTTTTGTTATATTTTTTACGGATTGTATATAATATTTATAAGCTTTGAGTCTATTGGGTTGTATTATTATTATTATCATCCTAATATTACATACATTAGTGTATTTGAATTATAGATTTCAGATCATTTGGTTGTATTCAATATTACAATATACATGTAATATTCATAGGTATCAAGCCTATTGAATTATTTTAATATTGTTACGAAGTTTTGTTATATTTTTTACGGATTGTATGTAATAGTTATAAGTTTCGAGCCTATTTCGTTGTAATATTATTATTATCACGATGATATGACACAATATTGTATTTGAATTATGAGTTTCGGATCATTT
>NW_019014519.1:353194-369193 GCF_000150535.2 Carica papaya
GTTTTCCTTGTCTAAACTTGAGTTAAATGTCCCAATGATCGGATTTTCAATGGACTTGAGTTAAATGAGTTTCAAAAAAACATGATGATACTTCAATTTCTATATTCAAAAAAAAATTAAAATTAACCCTAATACAAATAGAAAACAATACTAATAAGAATAAGCTCCTAATTCTAATAAGAATAAAATTCGAAGTTACTAAAATTATAATAATACTCCTAAATAATGTAATAATAGACTCCTATATAATATAGTTGTTTTGCATTTAATATAATTATAATTTCTAATTTATTTAAGAAATAAAAGACTAGCCCGTTCTGCATCAATAAATGTAGGAACAAGTCTAAGATAAACACAAGAGGTAGTTAGGATAAATTCTAGGAATAACTTCCAGGATAACTACCTTAACTTCGTAAATAAAATTGCTGTCTTTTTCAAACAGAATTATGAATGAAGTATTTCTTTAAAATTTCAAGTACCTTCTTATTCTAGAGATTGAAGGATTCTCTCTTAACGAATCAAAATGATAAAACAAATAAATTATTTGTCACAAACAGGAGCACAAATAAATTTCTGGTTTTCCATTAATCTACAGCCCATAGATAAAACAATTATATCAAAATGATAAATACCAGAACAAGGCAAATACATGCACTGGCAGGCAGATGCATACGCACAAGGGCACACACATAACAAAGACATACAAAAGACAAATAAAACAGGCACAAAAAGGGGTAGAAAAAGAAGTGTCAGAGGATATATAGTGATGAATTTACCAAAAGAAAAAAAATCAAGCTATCATTATTAATGTACAGTCTCACATTTGCGAGCATAATAGCGGGTGAGTCTTTAAGTTCTAGATCCTACCTTAATCAATCCTTCTTGAAATAGTATCTCTATTACTTCCTTCAGAATGGGAAGCAATCCAGAATGATGCACGCCTATTCCCCGTTTCAGAAGGGGTAACATGTTTGATACCTGTAAAGAAATAATGTATAAAGAAATGACAATAAGTAAATATACATAATATACGTTAAATATAAAACATCCAGCATTTATACAAGCAAAAGATATAAAAATAGCTAACTCCCATGTCCTTGGTCTAGAAATAACAATAAACAGATATCTAAAATATATATAACAATTATATGCACTATTAACGGCAGGGCCCATAACAAAATAAATTTCACATCTGACCAAACAGAAAAATTTTCACTTCTGTTAAAACATTAGATTTAATGCCAAAATGCTTTATCTGTTCGATAAAAAACGTAAACAACAAAATTTTGTTTGTTGTTAATTTACAAACATTTAAAAGAGTAAAAAAATGTTATCTAAAAGAATAGTATTATCTTGTTGTGTATCATTAAGGCTTGATTACTGGAATCAAACCCTCAAATTTCTTTTTAAATGAGTTTTTATTCGTCAAATCACTTCTAATTTGCATTGAATTTTGACTCTTCCAATCTCAATGAGTGAATATAAGAAGAACAGTAGGTGCTCCTTCTAAAAGTTGAAATGCAATTGAGGCTAATTATGGAAGCAGAGATATGCTTAAAATGATTGCAAGTAGAAATGCCAGTATTTTAGGCACCAAATTGCTGTGTACATTTACATTATCCCAAAGATAGATATACTCATACCACAAATCAGACAGATACGATTGTTCTCATGCACACACATTCCAAATTGCAAATTCATTTACAGCTTCCCATAGGAAAGTATATCAACTTAAGGAAAGAATAATGAGAGCTTACCTGTGGAAGTTTCTTGTCATCATCTGAAAGCATGTCCATGGCACTCGTGAAGATTGTCTCTATGTTCTCTTTCTCCTCATCATCGTTTAGATCCATCTTTGCCATCTACAATGAAAAGAAGAAACCAAAGTAAACAGCCCGCATCTCCCAGCTATTAATAATAACAAGAATGACACAAAATGGATTAGCTTCACATTTACTAGATAGCTTAAAAATTATAATGCCTTTAGATGTACAACTATTTGTCTTATTCACTTTTTAGGTAGTTAGTATCCTATTCTTATTAGTATCAGGATTTTGTATTTCAGTCCTATTTGGAAAGCTTACTTAGCAAGAACTATTAAAACCTTTATGATCTCACTTTTATGGGGAGGCCAATTATTTGATAATAGGGTTCTTTGAAAATTTTCTCAACTTCCTGGTTGTATGATGCCACCAAATCCTTAAGCTTCATGCTTAAGAATTATTAAGCATGATATCTAATCAATCGAAGGTGTGATATCTAGATTTTATCTCTAATTCCCTAAGTAGATAACTTAATATTATTATCTTGCATCAAAGAGGGCAACAAAAGCAGAGGGTATACATAGGGTATAATTTAAAAAAGAAAAATAGTTACGACAAAAGATCTATGGTCCAATATCCACTTGCCCAACTCCAGCGTAATGTTAAATGTAAAACAAAAATTTCATACATACATAATACAGAATAAACAGGGATCAGGCAACCAATGTTTTAGTCCCGAGGTTCGTACCAATCTAGTAACAGTTATGCCAGGAAGTAAATTGGCAACCTAAAGCATGCGAATCCTTTTTTCACTTTTTATTTGAAAAAGGAAAGAAGCATGCATAAATCATATAATGCCAATAAAAAAAGATTCCTTATGGCAATAAAAAATAATACCTGCATTGCAAGAAATTCGCACTCCCTTTTGCTAAAACTAAAAAGTATGACAGGGTCATATTGACGTTGAATGATCATTTTCACTATCTTGAAGATGTCACTTTCTTCACCAAGTCGGCTCATCGTCAAACCCTGTTGTGATTTTACACTCTGTCTCTTCTTATCACCCTCACCAGGGGAAATTAGTGCATTTAGAGCTCTCTGGAAGTTGTCTTCTCGAAATTTTCCCTTCTCGTCCACAACCAAATACGAACCATCACCTCCAGCAGGAGAAATATAATGCTGAAGTGGTGTTGGCCGATAATCAGTATAAACAATGTGACACGGTTGTCGATGGACCTGCAATAACACCAAATAAATATTTTCTTCCAATAACCAGCATAAAAAGAAGTTCACTTTAGATGCTCTATCATATGAAAAGACTGAGGGTTGAAGAGATGAACTATCATGACTGTTAAATACTAAAACTCCCTAATGTTTATGAAGTTTGTTCATCTCTTTGGTAATGCATAAAGACAATGATAGAAGTAAAACTTTCTGCTCCTGTAGAATCCAACACCTAATATCTCTTGCATGATTAAAGACCATCACTATTTCAACCCACAATTATGTGCATGATATATGCCCAAGTTTCAGCTGCACCAGACAATTGATTAATCTGTATCCGATAATCCATTGCTTTTCCTAAGATCCTCTTAAAGAAAACCCCTCGATTCACAATATTGATGCAGACAGAAGAATGTAATGACTGGATGATACAATTCAAATAATTAGAAACTATCTACTATAGGAAGATTTGCAGAGGGTGGGAAGTGAGAAGAAAGTGTCACAGAACTAAGGTCTAGATAACTCCTATCCATTTAATCTACTTGTTGTTCACACAAATATATCTATATAAGCATTAAAAACTCCTTAACAGATTAATTCTTACCCTCTCTATTAATCATGCTTTTCTTCATTTCCCTGTGTTTGGAGATTACTATGGAAAGGAAAAAGTTCAGGGGGAAAAAGAAAAAACAAAGACAACTGGCATAAGGACAGGTGAACACTAAAACCTACTAAGGAGAAGTGCAATGTAATCACCCTCCAACCGCCTCATCTGTCACCAAGTTAAATCCCAATATATTTTTAGTCCTGGCAAGTAATACTCATAGTTAACACCTGGCCATGATAATGAAACTTAATTTGATTGTTTACTTGAAATTTAAAAAATAAAATAAAATAAAGAAAACAACTCCATCAAAAAAAATCAGAGCGCTCATAGGAAATTCTAGGTTCTTACCGTGGAACCTAACTGCCTAACCGTCCTGCACATGCTGAAGATAAGCATACAAAGAAGAGATATTACCTTTGCAACCCAATCAGCAAACTCCTTTGCATTGGGAACAGTTGCTGAGAGGAAAACAAAACGAGACTTCTTTGGTGCCATAACAATGCTCTCCTCCCATACCACACCTCTCTCACGATCACGCATGTAATGTACCTCATCAAAAATTATCCAAGCCACTTCCCGCATAATCTCTGAACCCTTGTACAGCATACTACGCCAGATTTCAGTGGTCATGACCTGAAATCAAACTGCAACTAAGCAAACCAATTGATAGAATATTTCAATATCCAACAATCAAATTAGTCAAAAGACTTACCAAGCAAGAAGCATTAGGATCAATTGTTACATCCCCAGTGATCAAACCAACATCAGAGAACTCTTCTTTGAATTCCCTATACTTTTGGTTGCTGAGTGCCTTAATGGGTGAAGTATATATGACCCGCTGCTTATTCCGCAAAGACATAGCAATGGCATATAATGCTACTACAGTTTTACCGGCTGATGTATGGGCTGAAACCTATTATAAATTGCAACTTTGAACTATCATTTTCTTTTGCAGAAAATTTCTGTATAGAGAACCCATAACAAGAAAAAAATCAAAGCTCCTACATAGTATGCTAATCACCACTAACAAATACGCAACATGATCCTACTTAAGAATTCACTCAGCTAATGCGAAGTCTATTTTTGCAAAATTTGCCAATAGATAAGCTCAAAAGAGAACGACATTTACATGCAGCATTAATCAATCAAAAGAAAGTAAATACAAGCGTACATATCTTCTCTCTTTCCTTCGGTTTGAACTACCCATACAAAGAGGTAAGGGATTAAGAACTCACCATTACAGACTCACCATTATCAAGGCACTTGATAGCTTCAGACTGAAAAGGGTCGAGAGTGAATGGAAATTCCTTTGCAGGCTTCAAATCTTCTTGAGCTGCTGGGCCAGAAAGAGGAGGAGGAACATAACCCTCCGGGTAAGAAACATCATGGATACAGCTCACTGGTCCATCCCCGGTTAAAAGAACACTCTCCCTCTGCTGCTTCTGCGGAGGAGGAATCTCCCCCCCTGCTTCCTCAACAAACTTTCTCTTCAAAGACGCCATTAAATCTCCGACTGCAAAAGGATTAACCAAATAACAACCTCAACCTAAGAGAAACCCTACTAAGTCACTGAACCCGCTGTCCGCTTTGCTATTTACCCTAAAGTGAGAAAAGAACTGCGGAAGGATTCGGTGACGAGGGAGACTATGGATGATGAGTCAACCCAAAACTGGAACGCCGCGTCCGATGAGGAAGAAGCACCGGAGTATGAGGAAGAGATACACTGTCGTTAGCGGCGGCGGGAAGAGTGTTTTTTTGTTAGGGTTTAAATACTAATAGGGCCGGAAACAGAAGAACTAGGGTTCTTATTGCTGTAAAACCCATTAATTGGAAAAAAAACACTAAGATACTTAAATTACTCAACTGTACAAACTACATAGTTAAATTTCAATACTATTGATCAAACCATCTTCTCAGTTCCTAGTCACACCTCTTATTTTTTCTTTGTGCACACGCATCTTACTGATCGTTGTCGATGTTCGCGAGGGAAAAATCAGAAACAGGCCGTACAAATTTCGTGCGAAGCATTTCAAGTCCGTAAAGTGTTAAAAGTTTTTATCTTTTGCTTTTTGCTAAGCTCCGACATCTTATTTCTTTAAAAATTCTAAATCTACTTCGGAAGTTTTTTAGATACAAATGCTTCCAAAGTAGAATAATCAATTGCTTTCGAAAAATAATCTTTTTCGTGCTTCCAAATTCTCTAGCTTTAGTTCTTATACTATATCTTTTATGTCTCTCGCATAACATAACTTCATCCGACTCTATAACTTTAATGATCATAATGATCATCAAAGCGTATAATATACAATTGTATAAATATATTTTTAATCTACATTGATTCGCTGCAGTTGTATTCATTTTTTTCATTCATCGAGTTTTCTGATATCACTATTGAAGTAGAATAAGACAAATGTAACTTCAACTCACGCACAATATTTATTCATTTAAGCCCAGTGAACTCAAACATATTTTGTGACAAAAGAGACTAATAACGTATAATTCAAATATTTAAATTAATTTTAATAAACGTTGTATCAATATTTATGAAATCTCAATAATATGTTAGTAGATTATAATAATCCTAATGATTATCAAAGCATATAATATACGATTGTATAAATATATTTTTAATCTATATTGATTCACTACAGTTGTATTCACTTTTTTCATTCACCGAGTTTTCTAATATCACTATTGAAGTATAATAAGACAATGTAACTTCAACCCACACACAAGATTTATTCATTTAAACTTTTACATAAGTCATCATGTAATAATTAATAACAACAACTCGACATTACAATATCTTTTTGATTTTGTATAAATTATATGAAATGACTAAAAACAAATTCTTTTTTATTTAAAAAGACAAACATAAACCTTCGTAACTCCAGTAAACTCAAACATATCCTGTGACAAAAGAGACTAATAACGTACAATTCAAATATTTAAATTAATTTTAATAAACGTTATATTAATACCTATGAAATTTCAAGAATACGTCAGTAGATTATAATGATCATCAAAGCATATAATATAAGATTGTATAAATATCTTTTTAATCCATATTGATTCGCTACAATTATATTCACTTTTTTCATTCACCGAGTTTTCTGATATCATTATAAGACGAATGTAACTTCAACCCATGCACAAGATTTATTCATTTAAGCTTTTACATAAATCATCATGTAATAATTAATAACAACAACTCGACATTATAAGATCTTTTTGACTTGGTATAAATTATATAAAATTACTAAAAATAAAATCTTTTTGACTTAAAAAAGACAAACATAAACCTTCGTAACCCCGATGAACTCAAACATATCTTACAACAAAAGAGACTAATAATGTAGATTTCAAATATTTAAATTAATTTTAATAAACGTTACATCGATACATATGAAATTTTAAGAATACGTCAGTAGATTGTACGAGTAAATGCACGTAAATTGGGTGCTACAAATGACATCGAATTAATAAAACAAAAGTGATGTATATTTTTATATTTTGATGGAATTAATAATTTATAAATTATATATTCGTTAAATAAATAAATAAAAAGTAATAAATTAATTCTAACTACAAATTTTAATAATATTAAAAGCAATTATTATAAAATAAAATTTTCAAACAACCTATGAAAAATTTGGAACATGTTTAAATTTATTAAAAATAAAATAAAATAAAATAAAATAAAATTTAATTTTTTATAAGCAACAAAAATTTGCTCTTAATTCTAATAACACCCTCCTGGTTCCACCATGTTTCTCAATTTTCTGTTTCTCCAGACAACTGATCCGACTGAAACAGGTAGTAAATGTAACCTAACAGCTGATTCCAGACCTTGTATTTCGTAAAATGGAGGGAGAAAGCACCGCGAATGAAGAACAATTGCGAGGAGTGGAGACGAGAGAAGAAGGGAATGCGAATCAGGTGAAGATGGGGGCATCGAACAGGAAGGAGAAGAGGAAGGCGGTGAAGAAGTTGAAGAGGAAGCAGTCGAGGAAGGAGATAGCGATACAGGAAAGAGAGCAGGAGGAGGCGAGGATGAACGACCCGGAGGAGCAGAGGAGATTGACGATTATGGAGGAAGAGGAGGCAAGGAGTCGGGAAAGAGAGTTGAAAGAGTTCGAGGAGAGGGAGAGGGCCTGGATGCTTGCTGCTGAATTGAAGAGGAAGAAGGAAGAGGAAGAGAGGGAAGAAGAGAATCGACGGAAGGATTTAGAAGAGTCCCGACAACAAGAGGTATCTTCTTATTGTTTGATCGTTATTATTTTTCTGTGCGTCTGTGTCTGTCCGTGTTTCTTTTTCAATTGTAAGTGTTTGCTTGGGAAAATTAGCGGAAGGAAAAGAAAATGCAATAAGTTGTCACTGAGACTATAGGTTTGTATATTGTATATTCTTATATATTTTGTTTCAGGGCTTCAAATTAACATTGTATTTACTTGGAAAGGAGTCTTATGAAGCGCCAGAAAAATGGAGGGAAATAGTAATTTATGAAATGAAATTTGTTTCTTGCTATCTCCATGGCTTATTGGGATTTAGGTTTTTGAGAGTTCGATTTGTTTCAATTCTAGGAAAATGTGGAAAGAAGATGATGTTGATTTTTTCTGCTTCCTTCCTGCAGAGCAATACATGTCTTAGTCTCATATTGTTATTTAGGTTCCTTATTTTCTTATTCTGGGTTTTGGTCGGGTCTTAATGACTGTGGGAAACAAGGATGAGCTAGATATATTTTCTTTCAGGTGGGGATGAGGAATAAGGAACGGGGATCTGTGTGACATATGATATAGATCTATGTTGATTTGTTTTAAAGCTATGGTACTACCTGACAGGTTGAGGAGGAGAAGAAGTGCAGCAGTGATGATGAATGGGAATATGTAGAAGAGGGACCTGCAGAAATTATATTTAAAGGAAATGAGATAATCTTTAGAAAGAAAAAAGTGAGGGTTCCAAAGACTGGTGCAAACCAGCAGAGCGACAAGGAGTAAAGCTTATCAATCAATATCTTGGTTATGTATTGTCTTTAAAACCTTGTCTTTATGTTTTGTTCTTTCAATTTTGGTTGTGGGAGATATTTTAATTGGCATGGGTATTCTTTACTTTTTAGGACACTGAAAGGCCTACGTCGAATCCTCTTCCTCCACAGTCGGAAGCTTTTGCTGATTACCAGAGTGCAGCTTCAGCACAACAGATGTTGGAGAATGTTGCTCAGCAAGTACCCTTTTTTGGAACTGAACAAGTATTTTCTCTTCATCTCTCTCTCTGAATGTTAATGCTAATAGTTCTCACATATCATGTTTTATACAACTTGGCTCATTATTTAAAATTATGCTCTATGTTTATTGTGTGATGCCTCAGGATAAATCTCATTGCCCTTTCCATTTAAAGACTGGAGCTTGTCGATTTGGTCAACGCTGCAGCAGGGTTCATTTCTACCCTGATAAGTCTTGCACACTGCTTATCAAGAATATGTACAATGGTCCGGGCATGGCATGGGATCAAGATGAGGGGCTTGAGGTCCGTAAATGCTACCTTCATGTGATTCTTGTATCCTGATAATAACTTTGGCATCTTCGTTACCATTGTCAGTTTAACAATTTGAAGCAACACCTTTTTATTTCATTTCCTTTTTAATGCTTTCTTTCATTATTATCATTAGTGATATGATATATACAATTTAATCTGGGAACACTCTGGTGAGTCACTTAACTTTGAACTTCATTTCTGTTCTTTAACTTAAGTCAGAGATTCATGGATCCAATTTTATGGAAGCTCATGATTTTGGCCTTGGTCCGATGGAGATAAAGATATTAGCTGTTCTGTATCCTACTTGCTGGAAATGAGTAATTGCAGTGCAGTTATGTTATTCTAGTTGTCATTGTTCGCATACATAAGTCTTCTAACAAAGAAGAAAAGAATGATTTCTAATTTCGACTGTATCTAACTGTGGGAAACATTATGGCTTAGTTTCATTGCGTTTTGAGTTTTTTTCCTTTATCATAATATTGCTTTTAGAAGTTAGTGTTTGATATGTATATATAAATTGCTTTTTTTCAAAAAGTCAAATTGAAAAGAATTAAATATTGGTCATACCAAAAAATTATGTTTTATGGAATGGAAGGAAGATACTTAAGAACTTTTATTATTTCCAAATATACTTATTAATCTTCAAAAATTCACATGGAACATATGTAAATAGCTTTGAATTCTGAAAAAAAAGAAAATCTTTTCTTAAATCTGATACGATATTTTAGAATAATCCATATAATATCTTTTAAGTGCATTCTTATCAAACAGAAATACTCGGCACAGAATTTAATGGAAAATAATTTAAGAAACTCTATTTTTATTCAAAACAACCAAAGGCAAGTGTTTTTGAAAAGAAAGCTTTTTGTCGTGACACTACCAAATGACCGTGTGTTTTCTTATATACTAAGCTGAAATGTGCTCCCAAATAAGCTTCAAATGTGTCCATTTAAGTAAGGTGATTTTTCCATACAGATTGTTGATTTCGTTTTTTCCCCCAAATGTGCTTGATTTTCCTGAATATGAACAGAAGCGTAACCTTGCTTTTCTTCTGGTGGCTGGCTCTTCCTGTCAACTAATCTGTACTAGTATGTGAACAAAAAACCACCAACGTTACAGTTTTGGGGGAGGATGTGGGTCTTATCTGCTATGCCTCCTTACAAACTGTGGCTGTACAATACATTATCTACTCCATTTGATCGTTATTTCTCTGGATATCTATGAATGAGCATTTTTCTTGGTTGATTTCTTTTCGTTCTTTTCAGCATACAGATGAAGAGGTTGAACGTTATTATGAAGAATTTTACGATGACGTGCATACTGAGTTCTTGAAGTTTGGTGAAATTGTCAATTTCAAGGTTGATCGGTTCTCTCCATGCTTTCCACAATAGTTTGATCTTTCTTGATTTGGACGTCCATGAGCTATGAAAAATTTCAAAAGTAGTTCCTCAGATGATTTGAATCTTTGATTCAACAAATATTGTGCAAAGGATAGTAAAGTCAGTTTTTCTCTTTTGTTTCTGTACAAACTTGGTGGACCTTTTTATGTCCTTTCAAATTGATTGAATTTGACCATATGTTATTCTGCAACATTTTGTAGACTATTCTTACCTATAGATTGTTATTGTTATGTAATTTGAAGTCACCATCTTTTTCTGTCAGGTTCCTTTTTGCCTTTCCCTTATAGTAAACAAATATAACGTCTTTCTCAGGTGTGTAAAAATGGATCCTTCCACTTAAGAGGAAATGTATATGTTCAGTATAAGTCATTGGAATCAGCTGTTCTTGCCTACAAATCTATCAACGGTCGGTACTTTGCTGGTAAACAGGTACTTGATTTCTCCTTCAAGTTTAAGAAGTGTTTTTATGGTTGTAAAATTGGAAGTTGATGTGGTTTAGTTACTAATCACTAAAAGGATTCTCCTATAGTCATATTTTCATTGTCTAACATTTTTTCGTCTAGATCTCAGACATGATCATCCTATTAGTTTATTGAATTGAATTTCTATAAGCTTTCTTATTTATTGGAATCTTTCTCTGTTCTTATCTGGTGAGAGAATATCCTCACATCCTAGGTTTTTGTGTGCTTAGTTCTTGGCTGGCTATTTCCTTTAATCATGCCTTCTATCACACTTTCTTGGTGATAGAAAACAAAGTTGTTTGACATGGCCTTGGAAGGAGAGGTGCAAGCCATTTCCAGATTTGCTGAAATTTAGGTTCGTTTTCAATCGTTTCAGCAAGGAGGATAGTGGGTTTTTAGGTCCTTGTAACTTTTTTTAGGGGGTGGGGGGTGGGGGGGGGAGAGGGGAGAGGGGGTGTTTAGAGGCCATAGATCATGGTTAGAGTCCTCAAGGGAGTTAATCGAGCTTTGTCTATAAGTCTCGGCAGGAATTGCTGAGGTTGCTTTTGGAACTGAATAAGAGAATGAGGATGGCAATAGGAGGCTGCTTATTTCGGGCATTGAGGCTGGCAATTGTTGGAAGCTTCTAATGGCAATAGGATGGGTTTCTGCGTCCCCTTTGTGACATGTGGCATTGTGTTACAGTCCTGGATCTATGACAAGTACTCAAGTTACGTAGCTTGTTGTGATAAAATCTTGAAACAAACTGGCCCTTTGTTTTGCTGGTTTCCAAGTCTTGCTGACCTATATTGAGGCTCGTTTAAGGGAACATTGAATCTTTAGTATCTTGCTCTTTTTTAGTAATAATCGTAGTTGATGATTTTGTTGATGGTAATGATAATATTTATAGGCAAGCTATTTAAGCATTAGATCCCTATTAAGCAATTAGGGTCATAGATATTGTTCCTAATCCAATTGCTAAAAAGAAAGATAAAAATCCCAAACCAGTGCCTAAGTCTGTTCCTATTTTTCGGAACCTTAATTCTTTCTGATTTTCGACTCAGCGGAATCAAGACTGGAGCAAGAAACTGCTCCCTTTTCTCTTGTTCTGTTGTGGGTACCTCTTGCATAAGTTTTATAAGAAAAACCTATCTTATTGTGCTTCTAGTCTTTTCTATCAGCTGTCTCAACAACATGTGAGTTGAATTTTGTGAAAGGGAAAAAAGAAGCTGACTGAACTTTGCTAGTCAGAGGATGAAGAATCTAGTTGACGCAATAGAAGCTAGGCTGTCTAAACAATCGGCTAGGATTAGTTTCAAGGGGGTCATTCATTTACCTTTGTGAAGTCAACACTTGGTTTCCAAAGTGAAGAAAATAGAGAAGATGGAGAAAGGCACATATCTCAAGGGATCTTACATCTTCATTCTGTCATTTTAAGGAGCAGATAAAAATCTAAATTTGGATTGCAGAATTTTAGGAGAGCTCTCCATAATCAAATCAGGTTGGGCTTTTTGGCCAAAAGTCCAAAGCCAATATTGTTATAAGCCTTCATATTTTGTTAAAGGCAAATAGATTCCGAAGGGTGGTGAAAAGGCTACTGAAGAGCCCAAAATATCTTTTTTGTTCTCTTCCTCTTAGGTCTTGGTTTAGATTCAACCCTCACAGACAGCTTCAGTGTTCCTATTCTAGATCAGGCTTTTAATTACTTCAAGTTAAATGTTGGGGAGACATGCCTTTGACCAACTGAAGCTCTTTCAGGGTTTGACAAAGCCTAGTGGATACTCTTTCCCTGTTTATGGTGACTCCATTTCTCTTTGTGCAATTCACTTCTCCTTTTGATGCCAGATAATTTGGGGGAAAGCTATATGGAACTCATGGCTAGTGGGGTTGATACTGATAAACCTGGGATGGAGAAGGGAGTGGATGATTTGGTGGTTGGATTTTTTCGAGGTTTTGAGCCAGGTTTCAATTAGGCAAAGTTGAACAAGATCTTCGTTTAGTGCAGAATGTTAGAATGTGGGATGAACAATATTTTGAAGCTTCACAAACTAATTGAGGGTGGCTTGAGGGAACTTTATAGTTTTTTTTTTTGTTTTTTTTTGGGGTGGGGGGGATGTAGGCATGGCTGAAATTAAAGAGCTTAGGAGACTCATGTCCAGCGTTAACAATGATGAGAGGGTGAAGGAATCTAAACCTTCTAGCAGGTTCTTCTTCAGGGAGAAAGGGGAGGTAGGGTTTTAGCTTGCAGGGTAGTTCAGGGGAGATAGAGGCTCGAGGAAGGAGAGGTCAGCAGGGTCGGGCCAACCAGTAGAAGGAGGAGAAGATGGCGTCGCAATGGCGGAAATTTCTGGTGATTGAGAATGAGTCTTTTGATGTGGTCGTTGAGGGGAGGAAGATGGATGGAATTAGGATCAGCGAGAAGGGGGGTGGGGCTTCTGCATTTCAGTATACCTAGAGGAGGGTGTCAGGTGGCTTCTGGATATCCTAGTAGACTTCTACTGGAGAAAGGGAGGGAAGACGTGGGGAAAAAGATGCCTGGGAAGAAATATGACCTCTGGATTGCGCTTGGAAGAAACAGGATTGGACGTTTCCTGGTTTTGATAGAGGGAGAGGGGGGATAACAAAGAGAATATTTATTCCGGAAGGTGGCGAAGCAGGCGGATGGTGGAAGGTGATGAAGGCTGTATTCAAGCTTGCAGAACGCCTTTTGGTCAACCCGGACAAGAAGACAACTATGATGTGGGTGGAGGGGAGAAGGTGACCGATGAGGATACAAGGGTTATATCTAGGAGGGAAGAAACATCATGTCTTCACTGTCAAGTTAAGCTCAGGATCAAAGTAAAGGTGGCGGGGAAAAGATCGTTTGAAACATAAAGTATGAATTTTATTAATATAGACACCAAGGAAGTGCCACCCATGTAGAAAGTTTACAAATCAATTAGAGTATCAACAAGTTTCGCTTACATCCTTCGTAAAACAAAGAGGATGACCCCATAACAAAAAACTAAGAATCTGCAACCATTTATCTTTAAGAATTTGTTGATTGAAGAATTAAGAGCCTAAAGATTCCACTGGGGCCCCACTTGTTTTTCATGTATGTTATTTGCCTCATTTGTGTAATTACATTCTTATCCAGTGGATTCCCATGGAACGTTTTAAACATGTAAATCATCATTGTTACTTATCTGGTAATTTAATTTATGTAGTGACATCTTGATTTCTTCTAGTTTTTCAGCTTTTTGTTGTTAGGACATTGGTTTCATGAACTGCCCTGGTTCTTGGCAGGTGACATGTGAATTTGTCAATATAACCAGATGGAAAGTTGCTATATGCGGGGAATACATGAAGTCAAGACTCAAAGTATGACTGGTTCACCCATTATAAGCGTTGGTTGGATATTTATTGTTGGTTCATTAACCTTTGCTGTTATCTTAAGTTCTCTACCCGTGTTTCAGAGGTGAAAAACTATAGAAAGGATATAAGAATATCTGATTTTTATTTTTGTGCTAATTATAGAAAGATGTATCTTCAGAAAAAAAGGGAAGCATGATAGCATTTTTTCTGGCTGATAATGTTTGTTGTTATGCTGAAACAGACATGTTCTCGTGGAGTGGCTTGCAATTTTATTCACTGTTTCCATAATCCTGGTGGTGACTATGAATGGGCGGACTGTGATAAACCACCCCCAAAATATTGGGCAAAAAAGATGGCTGCTTTATTTGGCTATTCTGATGAATATGAGAAAAAGATGGACCAAGAACATCTAGGGCAGTTGAAGGACTCCTGCAATTTGAACAGGTATAATGGTCATTCGGATAGAAGCTTCCGTGCATTATGAATGTCAATCCATGCATTAGTTTGTATTTTATTTTATTATATTAGTAATATTTATTAATTATTTAGTATGGTTCATATAAAGTATACTTTGTTTATTTAAACATAGAAGTTTTTAGGATTTAGTTGATCTAGATGAAGTTTGAGTTGATGTGATCTCAAGCTTTAGTGTCTTTCATTCAAGGAGAGTTTGAACAGAAAAAGTTTGAGCTGCTAAGTGGCTACGCAGTCAAGCCCTAATATTCAATTATTTGCTTTTGCGCAATTTGTTTCCATCCCTAGCCGAAAGTAGTATTGAGCTCATTTTGAGAGAGAATAAAGCAAAATGTAGGCCTGTTATGAGCCAATTGGCTGCTGCCGGAGTGAGTGACATACGGCTGCTGGAACAGAATTGGTATTATTTAATTTTGTTACCTACTTTTGTTCAACGATATAATTGGTTAGTAGCATAACTGTGAAGGTATTATTTAGGATGGTGCTCACTTGCTTCCAACCAGGAAAGTTATTATTTTTGGTTCGGTTGTCTTTTATTGTATAAAAAGAGAATAGCAATCTGAATAAGGGGTATGCAGAAATTTGTCTTATAGGTGCTTGAATACTTAACTTAAGGATATTTTTAAGTGCTCTCTTAGTGGACCCATATCACTAATCAAAATCGCTTGCCAATATCTCTTAGGGGACCATAACGAGCCCGCTCTATGTTAACTAATTTATGCTCTAATTTCTGCAAACCTATCTATTTGATCTGTGAATCTTAAAGTTTGTAATTCTGTTTTGGAATTATTTCCTAGAGCAATGTCTTTCAAATGCATAATGAGGTTGATTGACAGTATTAACGTGAACTTCATATCTATGGATGTTGTGAACTACTCCACTAATGTTGACTTGCATATTTTAGGTTTTTCTTTTTCTCCTTTACATGGATGGGGTTTATTATGTTTACTGGAATCTTAAATTTCCATGGCAGGCAATGGTCAAGAAGATCTAGATCAAGTGAAATTAATAATTTGAACAGTGATTGTGGTAGAAGTCATAGCAAGGTTCGAGAGAGCACTTGTGGGCAGAGACGCACTAGTTTTAAGCATTATGATCGCAGCAGGAGCAGAGGCCATGCTAGCAGTTCCAGTGATAGTTGGTCAGATAGGGATGCAGCCAGAGATCAGGATAAGGATAGAGAACATGGTCATTCAGATAGA
>NW_019014519.1:369338-388075 GCF_000150535.2 Carica papaya
AAGAGATCAGCGTGGGATCCCGAGCTGATCACGGGACAGCAAAAAGAGAAAAGATGAAAGTGATAAAACTGAAGAGTGGTTAGATAGAGACACCAACAACAAAAGACATCATCAGCATAAAAGAAGAAGCTCGGGGCACCATGGCAAGGTTTTAGAATCACTTGACCACGATGATGATAGGTATTCACCTCATGAAACTGATTCCAATGATGATGATATGTTAGATAGTGACAACTACAAGAGAAAAAATAGTCCTCATAAAAGGAAACACTCAAGACACTTGAATGAAGATGAGAAATATTCAGATAATCAAGGGAAAGCAATTGATTTAGAAGTAAAACCCGAACCAAAAAAAGCCCACAGGCACAGGCATTCAAGTAGGAAGGATCGTTCAAGCTTGGAGATTGGTAAAGCAGATTCACGTGATGAAATTTCAAAATCAAAGGAAAGCCATGAGCACAGAATTTCGGGGCGATATAAATATAATAAATCAGATGGTGAAGTCAACTGCAACTCATCAGAAAACATTGACAGGTGGGGTTATTAGAAATCTGAAAATTCTTAGAAGGATCTCACTTCTGCAACCTTTTTTGGAATACTAGTTTGATGAATGTGAGCGAGCAAACAAGAAATCTATATGCACCACAAGCTTAAATTTGTGACGATTGCGAGGAATAACATTATGAAATAAATTTCCCTACAGAGAATTCTATTAAAGACTCTGATCCACGGTGCAGACTGGTAAGTCAGTCGTCAGAGTTTGAGAGGCACTTGAAACGAGCGGAGGGAGCTTCTTTTTCTGCAGAGTACCCGGTATACAAAAAGAAATAAGAGAAACATCACCTGAAGTAGAATCCTTTAGTCAGGCGTGATATAAATATGGATTTTATTTTGGATTGTCTAAAACTTTCTGAGGTAACGATTTTCTTTTAGTTTTTGTTGACAGAATTTTCAAAAAAATGGCACATTCCATCCCCTGTAATATAGCAATTGATGTATATCTCATATTACCAAATTGTTCTTCAGCGAAGTTGTAAATTACATAATTTGTCTTCCTCTACTGTGTCCGATAGAGATGTTAAACTTCTTAAGCTAATTTCGGAAGACAGCTTTGGAAGTTACATGGAGCTAGTTTAAATTCTCTTCGGTTTTTCATACTCGTACTCACTGTTAAACAAAAAGTGATCGATCGAAGCTTTGGGTGAACTCCTCTGAGGTCTGCTAAGCGAGAAACAAGGTGTGTTGTTTGATTCTGTGAATTAATATGTCTCCCTGTTTTTCATAAAATCACAGACAAGAATCAAAGACCTTTTATTTTGGTTTTTAAGTCTGCTTCAAGTGCGACATTATCGTAGACTAATGATATCAGATTTCGGAGCATGTTTTTTGATTCTTCTGTTAGTTTATCATAAACTCGAGCGAACCATAATCGCCGCAGATCATCAAGAAGAACAGTTGGATGAAAATGACCTTACATAAACTCATTTCTGTCTTCACTTTGTTTGTTTCATACATGGGTTTGTGATTATATATACACTCTGCTTGATTATTTGGTATTATATCAGCACTGTGTAATTGCTGCAATATTATTGAATGAAAAAAGAGTTGGTGTAAAATGGGATCATGCCCAATTTTAAGGTTGATTCTTGAATGTGCTCCCAAACGAAATGTATATATATATATGTGTGTGTGTGTGTGTGTGTGTCATCCAGAAAAGGTAGAATATTACATTTATGCCATCCGTTTTATATGGATTTTGCGGGAAACGCACGTTGTATTCTTTTCAGTTGGCTGTTACAGGAATCTTCCACTTCTCTTCTCTCTCTTCGTGTGTGTACGTGTATATATATATATATATATGTATGTATCTATATAAACAGAGCAACACCATCTTTTCTCTTTTTCTCTAGGAAAACCAGGAAGAAGAAATCAAGAAAAGGGAATTCTTCTTTTTCTCTTTCTCTCATCCTTCTCCTCACCTTCTTCGTCTTCTTTTTCTCTTTCTCTCTCTTCGTGTGTATATATATGTATGTATCTACATAAACAAAGAAACACAAGAAGAAATCAAGAAAAAGGGAATTCTTCTTTTTCTCTTTAATGGCCACCACTCACCACCGCCAACTTTCTCTCCTTCTTCTCCTCCTCCTCCTCCTCACCATGGAAACCCCACTATATCCACAAGTAAATCGCATCATTTACTCGCTCTTATCGGGACCCTGGATCTCAGAGGCTCGATCAACATAATCTCCGCCGTCGACTTTTCCGATTTCGCCGTCTCTCCCACCTTCTTCGTTCCCTCCGACGACTCTCTCCCCGGCGGAATCCTTACCACCACCACCGCCGCCGGCGACTGAATCCTGGATCCTTACACAATCCCTTACCATAACGTCTCTAAACTTTTCTCTTTCTCCGATCGATCTTCGCCTCCTCAACCCCGTTTCTCGTCTCCCCGCTCTCTTTCCCGCCATGTTAATCCTCCTCGTCAACACTTCTACCTCCTGTTTCCTTCTTGACAACACGCTTCTTTCCCAGCAAGATCTTTAACTTTCTTGCTCCGTTGCTCTCTACGGCGTCGTTTCTCTCCTCTGACTACTCTCTTTATGGTGTTGCTTGCTCACGGTGGTGCTCCTTTCCGGTCATCTCCGTGGGATTTCAGAGCGGTCGATGCCGGTGGCCGGATGTCCGGCGGCGTTTTCTTGAGCAGGAAGTTTTCTGTAGATCTGAAATGGGTAATGATCTTTTTGTTTTCTCTTATCTGTTCTGTTGTGTAATGCTGTGCGATGATATGCAGATGATGATGACAACGATTGGGAAAGTCTTGAAATGGGTTGACGAAATTCAGTGTGTTTTCTTGATTGAATCAGTGTTTTCTGTTTGTCAATTGACAGGTGAAGAAGAATTTGGCTGTTCTTTTTCTTCTTCTTGCTCTTCAACTGGGTTCTTGACACCATATACTCTTTGTTCTTGACACCAAAGAAAGATTTTCTTTGTAGAAAATGTGTTTTGTATTTCAGTCCAAATTTAATGATTTAAAAAGAAAATCACAGATATTAAATTTCGTAGTTTTTATTTGTTCAAAGGAAAGTAAATCTTTTCTTTTGTTCAAACAATATCAGAACATGTTTCTTTAATTTAAAATGTTTGATGTTCTACAATCACACACTTGGTACATATTTTTTATGAATGAAAAGCTATACATGGTAAATGAGTGGTGAAAATTTCTCTTTAAAAGAAAAAGATTGCAGTGGGAGCAGAGGCCATGATAGCAGTTCTGATGATAGGTGGTCAGACAGGGATGCAACAAGAGATCAGGATAAAGGATAGAGAACATGGCCATTTGAATGGAAGCTTGAGATACACAAGTTAAGGGTCTTACTACACAAATTGTGGGGACAAGAAGAAAATCCACAGAGCTGATTCTGATGACTATTGTTCAGACATGAATTTTTGATAGTCAAAGCCACCATGGTCATGATGATGGAAATAAGGACAGCAAACCTCATGAAGCAGACAGAGATCATCTAAGTGAGAAAAAAGTAGAAAAGCACCATGGCAGTAAGTGGAGGAGCTCAAGACAAAAGATCATGGTGGGATCCCAAGCTGATTATTGGGAACAGCAATAAGAGAAATGATGAGAGTGATAAAACTGAAGGGTGGTTAGATAGAGACGGCAACAGCAAAAGATATTCTCAGCATAAAAGAAGAAGCTCAGGGCACCATGGCAAGGTTTTAGAATCACTGGACCACGACGATGCTAGGTATTGGCCACATGAAACCGATTTCAATGATGACGATATGTTAGATAGTGACAACAAACAGGAAGACTAGTTTGATGAAATTGAGAGAGCAAACAAGAATTCTATGCGCTCCACAAGCTGAAATTTGTGATGATTGTGAGGAATAACATGATGAAATGAATTTCCATACAGAGAATCCTATAAAAGACTCTGATCCACGGTGCAGAGACTGGGGAGTCAGTCATCAAAGTTTGAGAGGCACTCGAAATGAGTGGAGGAAAGAAAATTTCCTGATCCATGGTGCAGGCTGCAGACTCTTTTTTCTGCAGAGTGGTCAGGCGTGACAGGAAAGGAAATTTAGAAGAGTTGGCCTTAATGAATCTAGTGCAGTGCAGAAGGGTGTTCACAATTGAAAATGACATGATGTTAGGAGAGATTTCTTTGATAGAAACAAGATGGGAAGCCCGAGTTAAAGGATGGTGAGAAAATCAGGAAATGTGTACTTTCATAGAGAAATGTTATATGGGAAACTTCCCAATGATATGCTGCTTTGATCTTTGTACTGTTCTTATATATCTATAGGAGTGCTATTGAAATGTAAGGAAGCTACCATGTTGATTAGCAATATGAAAATGTAAGAGGCTTCCAATGGCAGATGCTGCATATTGCTCTCCATTTATTCCTTTGTCTCTTATTTAAACTGCATATTGAATAAACTGCATATAGTTAGCAAATTGGGTAAATTCCCTACGATGTATAACACATTTTCTACAAACAAAAAAAAGATCTTTAAAACAAATATTTTTCCTTATTTTGAACTAAATTATATGCTCTCAAGAACCCAATTGAAGAGCAAGAAGATGAAACAAGAACAGGCAAAATTCTTCTTCATCTATCAATTCACAAACAGAAAACACTGATTCAACCAACAAAACACCCTGAATTCCATCACCCATTTCAACGCTCTCTTCATCGTCGTCATCATCATCTGCATATCATCACAGCATTGCCCAACAGAACAGATAAACCAAAAGATCGTTACCCATTTCAAAACTACAGCAAACTCCCTGCAAAAACATCCGCCTCCGGAGGTCCGGCCACAGGAACCGGCTACCCTGAAGTCCCATCTCGACGGCGGAGGCAATGACGTAAATGGAGCACGACCGCGAGCAGCTCCGTAAACGGAGTAGTCAGGCAGAGAAGCTATGCCGTGGAGAGCAATCGAGGAAGAAAGGTAAAGATCTGGTCGGGAGAGGAGTGTGTCGTCGAGAGTGAAATTTGAGATAGAAGTGTTGGTGAGGAGGATCGACATGGCGGGAAGGAGAGTGGGAAGACGAGGGAGGGGTTTGAGGAGGCGGAGATTGGAGAAAGTGAGACGTTTAGGGATGATGTGGTAAGGGATTGTGTAAGGATCTAAGATTCCGTTGCCGGCGGCGGCGGCGGGGGTAAGGATTGCGCCGGAGAGGGAGTCGTCGGAGGGGACGAAGAGGGTAGCCGAGACGGGGAAATCGGCGAAGTCGATGGCGGAGGTTATGTTGGCTCAGCTGCTGAAATCCCCTGTCCCGATAAGAGCGTCGACGATGCTGCTTACTTCTGGTTCTCGTGCGGTTTATAGGGAGCAGGAGGTGGCGCCGGTGATGGGGAGGAGAAAGAGGAGTACGAGAACAGAAAGTAGGAGGTGAGTGGTGGCCATTAGAGAGAGAGAGAAGAGTTCCCTTTTCTTTATGTTTATGTGGAAAATGGCGTTTCTTGTCTGTATATATACACACATATATATATATATATAAATATAAATATGCAGATACATACACGAAGTGAGAGGGAGAGAGAGAGAGCAGTGGAAGGGTTCTGCAACTGCGAACTGAAAGGAATACAACGAACTTTTCCCGCCAAATCCATATTAAAGCGAGGGCATGAATGTAATTTAAATTTTTCTGGATGATATTTTGGTCTTTTCATTTTTTGGAATTTTAATTTTTCCTTTTCAATTTTGTTTTTTGTTATTTATGTTTGGAGTATAAAAATTATTTTCATTTTAATAAAATAATGTACATACATTAATCTTCATATAATAAAAAAATATATATACTATAAGTAAAGAAATAATAAATTATTAAATTTGTCTTGAATATTTTTAATTTTATTATAATATAGTCTCTAATATTTTTTTTAAAAAAATAAAATTTAATTATTAATATTTTTCGGTTACTTCAGCATCGAGTTTTCTTTTATTTTTTAATAAAATTTATTTTCTTCTTATACGTGATCGGACGGACGAGATCATTCGCAATCGACAGTCCAGATCAACACGAGATAGATATATTTTAAAAAAGAACTAAAATAATGTGGCTATGTTTGGATATTTTAAAAAAATAATTCAGAAAAATAAGTTTAAATAATTATCTAAATTAATAAATTAGTCAACAAAAAATATTAATTCATTAATTTAATTAATTAGTTCTCAGAAAATCAATATTGTTTTTAAATTAATTTTTAAAGAATTTAAACATTACCCATCTATTTTAACTTTTTCATTAAAAAATAAAATAAAATAAAATATTTAAAACAAATAAAAAACATTAAAAATCAAATTATAACAGAAAAAAAAATTAAGAATCAAATTATAAAAAATGTCAAACTTTAAAAACTAATTTGATAATTCAAACCAATATATGTATATATATATATATATATATATATATAAGTTGCGAATTAATGATGAATTTAATTTATTTTGTGAATTAAGATTTAACTTCAATAATATGAAATTTATCTTATTAGGAACTGAGGAATTTCAAATGCTCACTTACATGAAAATTCTTAGCAATTAATTAGCTCTAAATAGATGGCATATAATTGGCAATATATATTACTTTTTAAATAATTATTACTTACACACTACTTGCCTCTTCTAATTGTAGAAAACCTATTTAGTCATGACATCAAACTCAGCTAAAATTTTATTAAAAAGAAAATTTGAAGAAAGTGTAAGTATAGTCACAAATCCAGCCTATTTATAACACCCAACAATTTTTTTTTTAATTTTTTTTTTGTTTTTTTATTATAGTTATTTATTTATTTAATTTAATAAAAAAATAGAGTAAAAATTTGTTAAGGGTTAAATTGAAAATAATTTTGAAAAAAATTGGTAAAAATTTGGATTCTGATGGTATTTTTGAAAGAAAAATCGAAAGTTAAAACGTAATTTAAAAAAATTCACCGCATCAGATGCCCGGTCAGCAGTCTCGACCGACCAGGACGAGGCAGGTGGCAGAGGCGTTGACGCGGGAGGCCACGCAAGGGGGAGCCACGTCGGCGATCCGCGTGCGTGCGATCGAACGACTAAGATCCGTTTCTGCACGCACAGACGGCCCAGATTGAGATCGTGCACGGACGGCCCAAATTGAATCGTGCACGGACGGTCCAGATTAAATCGCGATGAACGGTCCAGATACAATGACAGAGATTATGTTGGCCCAGCTTCTGAAATCTCCTGTCCCGATAAGCGCGTCGATGATGCTGCTTACTTCTGGTTCTCGTGGGGTTTCTAGGGAGCAGGAGGTGGGGCCGGTGATGGGGAGGAGGAGGAGGAGTGTGAGAACAGAAAGTAGGAGGTGAGTGGGTGGCCATTAGAGAGAGAGGGAAGAGTTCCCTTTTCTTGATGGCTTCTACCTCGTTTCTTTTATGTGGAAATTGGTGCTTCTTGTTTATATAGATATAAATATATATACACACAGATATACATACAGGTAAGAGGGAGAAGAGAAGTGGAAGAGTTCTGCAACTGCTGACTAAAAAGAATATAACGAACTTTCCCTCCAAATGCATATGAAACAGAGGATATCTATATGAATTTCAATAATACAAAAATTTTCTTCTTAGATTACATTTTAAATAATCATTACTTACATAATTTCCTCTCCTGGTTGTACAAGATCTATTTAGCCATGACATTGACCATTTTAATAGTAGTAGCACGATCCCATTTTACACCAACTCTTTTTTCATTCAATAATATTGCAGCAATTACACAGTGCTGATATAATACCAAATAATCAAGCAAAGTGTATATATAATCACAAACCCATGTATGAAACAAACAGAAATGAGTTTATGTAAGGTCATTTTCATCCAACTGTTCTTCTTGACCTGCATTAGTCTTCAACTCGCTCACGTCTCCAGTAGGTAGCTTCCTTGCCAGCTTGATGATCTGTGGCGATTATAGTTCGCTCGAGTTTATGATAAACTAACAGAAGAATCAAACAACATGCTCCGAAATCTGATATCATTCATTTACGATAATGTGGTATTTGAAGCAGATCAGAATTGAATTGAAAAACAAAACAAAAGGTCCTTGACTCTTGTCTGTGATTTTATGAAAAAGAGGGAGAGAGAAACACCAGTTAATGGTATTGGCCAATTTTAGAATTCGGTGTGTCAGAAACACATATTCATGACATGAAAGGACAAATCCGTCAAAGTATACACCAGAAAATCCAAGTTCAGTTTCAAATCATTCGAACATGTTCACGTAAGGCGCATGCATTTCCAACAAGAAAGGTGCAAGCAAATTAGATGGACTTACCACATTTTCTAGATTCTTAATGGTGCTTGATTGAGCCACATGTTTGATTTCTTCAACATCACCTTCTGCATAAGCAGAAAGAAACTTGCTAGCACAGCGGCCCTGATCGCTACCTAAGAAAGCATCGATCCTGAGAAGTGACAAGAGCAATTATTCAACGTGTTTAGATGCACTTGCTCAAGGAAAGACCAAAAACTCAAAATTGAAAGGCCAAATAATTTCTTGTAGTGTTCAGCTTTTCAGAAAACATGAAAACATTTTATATAACCTGAGAACATGGGTATGTGTAATATGGAAGGTACCTGGGAATGTTTTACATCCTCTTAAATATCAGAAAATAATGACAGAAGATACTAATACGTAACTGTTGTCCAAAATTAAATTGAGGAAACTGTACTTACTGAGAACAGTCATTGTAACATTTTTCCGCCTGCTGCAAGTCATGAGCATAAAGATATACTATAATGGCACTAAGATAAGCCTGAAACCGAATAATGAATCGTCAGGGATACTAAAGTCGAATAGATTATACAGGCTCTGCAACCCATTTAGAGATGATAAAATATGCATGCCAAAGTTAAGCGCCCTAAAGTCAAAACATGGATCAATAGCTTTCAGAATTCAGGTGCATGATACTTTCTTTAGCACCGAGTAAGACAAAGAGGATCAAAATTTAAGTATCTTGGTCTACGGTAGAATAAAAAGATACTGGCGAAGAATGAAAAGGTATTGCATTGAGAAGAATCGGGTCATAAAAGATTTGAAATCAAAACACAATATTTACACCTTGAATTGACTATTGGTAGCATTGCACTTGTCAGCTGCTAAGCCCAGTCTCAATAGCAATGCTGCAGCATCTGAATACCTGTAGGTAATGAAACCATTTATACAAAGAACTAACAAAATTTAGATACACAGAGAAGACTTCAAGTAATCTAGAGAAAGAATCTACCAGAGTTTCAACTTATATCATGTGTGAAGCATCTTCTGTAATAACCACAACGCATAAGCCGTGAAATATCAAGTTAACTTATACCATATGCAAAGCATCTTCTATAATAACCACCAAGCATAGGCCACGAAATATCAAGTTAGCATTTGAATGTAATTTTTTATGCCCACTTACTGCATTTGGCAGTGATTCTAAGAACCAATTTACCTCATACAAATCAAAATATCACAACCTATTATAAGCTTCAAGATCCATGCATTGATAAGCTGCTCCATTTTATATTAAAAAATAAATTTTGCCGGAAAGAGAAGGAGGAGTACAACCACGGAGGACCAAATATCATTCCAAAAGAAAGAGAGAGAAAAACTTGCAAGTTGAATAAATGATGGCTTGCCAATCTCTGGAAAATGAACAAAGAAAATAACCTTAAAATACCAATTCGACTTAATTCAAAGAAATGGCCAAGAAAAGGATATCTTATCCCAAAGAAGAGAAACATGAGACAAAATCTCTGAAAGTCTTGGCATTTCTCCAGCCAAATCACCCACAACCCAACAAAAATAGCCCCCTACATAAAAATTTAACTTCATCCTATCAACGTCATCGATAGCATAACAAACAGATCTATCAAGATGAGAAGGAGAACAGAAGCAACATCTAAAATATTAAAAAACAAATTCAATTCTACGGGATTCATCCATGATTCAGCTTCTACATGATTGGAAATTTTGTGCATCTTCAAACATACAAATATTACATACTAGAAAATCCTTCATATTCATTTAAAAGAACATGTGCTACGGGTTAACTGTGCGTTGCTTTCAAGAGAACATTTTGAAGCATAAAACACCTTGACATGGAATTGACAGGAAAAACCTAAGTTTTAGCATTCAAGTGACACTAAAAATCTAAGCTGAATCAGCTTTATAATAATCCTTCTATCCTGTCGGGAATCCATAGGGGTATCTGTGTGTTACATTTTTACAGGTGAAAAAAAAAAAAGCAGAAAATATATTTCACCCAGTAAAATTGAAATGATAGAATGCATACAGAATCATTTCTTATTCCCTTGATAATATTTTTATAACCATACACAACAAACCTTAATTTCATCATCCAATATGAATAACTCATACAGAATGAAAAATTATAAACTCAATTATGACATGAGAAACTAAAGTATATTTATGTTTCCCTCAACTGTTTACCAGAACAATCTTTTAGGTGAAGACAAGTCAGCTAAAAAGTTTCATATTAAGGTGCAGTTTGGCTTTACATTGAGATACACGTTCAAAATTCTCAAACTTCCCACTAAATGAAATATAAATAGAGAAAAATCAGCCTATTTGACAAACAAATTAACCCAGGGAACACTAGATTTTCTCTAGTTTGCAAAGTCCAAAATATGCAGCAGATAACAATGGAGTTATTACTTTTATCATCTAAATCACACAAATGAAAAATTTGCATGGATATATTCCACTAATACTGAAAGAGTTATCCTTACTTCTCAAGCTTTATATAAACACTAGCACCAGCTCGATATAGATCAAAGGCCATCTGGTCCCTGTCATCCTCTTCAAGAATATTACAAGCATCAGTATAAAGTTGAACTGCAGCATCAGGAACAGCATCTTCCAGAGCGCTAAAGGCAATGGGGGAAAAAAAATTCACGTATAAGAGAAACTTAAGAAAAAAGATCAAGACAAGTTTCTAAGAGCTGCATTCCCGATACAGGTGTGCAAAATTAAATGCACTCGAAAGTCATGCACAGGTGTGCAAAAATGCAAATGCATGCACATAAACAGAAAATAAAGCTCATGAGCATGCATATTCTACATATCAATTGT
The DNA here is from genome assembly GCF_000150535.2 of Carica papaya. The sequence continues at coordinate 380,463 of NW_019014519.1, forward strand.
CAAGACATTCCTCACTACTAAATACAACGAAAAAACCACCTTGAGAGCATAAAAAATGTATTTACCGGGCACCCTTTGCAAGAGCATCTGATGCAGGCTGTGATCTCCCACATTCAATATATAACTCAGAAGCCCTTCTATAAAAGTCAGCAACTTCACTCCAGTTGCCTAGCTCTTTTGCTAGAGCAGCAGCAGACTCCATGTGCTTAGCAGCATCCCAGGGGCTCAGTTGACGTTAAGGATACCACAAGAGTGAAACGTATACATCCAGAACGTGAAATCAACAATAACCAAGATTAACAATGTAATTTATAGGAACTGAGGATACGAAGAGAGCATCTCTTGTCCTTTTGAGGCCTTCTCAAAAGCCACTTTTGCTTTCTCATAGGTTTTGGAGACTCTAAATCCATTAGCTAGTATTCAAAACAACAAAAGGGAAGGAAAAAAAAAAAGAAAAAGCCTTAGAGATAGTATTTATTAACTTTCTCCTATCATATCATGCTCAACTTTCTTGTTCATTCTAAATTGAAAATGCACATGTTATATGTAAAAATGAAAAACCAAAGCACAGTCTCAATTGAAAATTTACCAACCAGCTTGTTCATATAAAACAGTAGCAGTCTTCCAATCAGCACTCCACCTTGTAAGACTCAGTTTTGTTCTACAAAATAAAAGGAAAACTGGTCAACAATTTGAAGGAATAGGAAGCAGTAAAGTTAGTTATTAGAAACTAAAAAACAGAAAAGTTTTACTTTCCCATGAAAGGATATCAAAAGAAAGTGTTTGTTGCTTCCTAAACCAACAGTGAATCTCACAACCATGGTTGGCTGTCTTCTTGAAAATCTCTAAAATGGCATTTACCTACACAAGCTTTGCTTAAATGGCATATTAATGCTTATCACATGTGAAGATAGAAAAAACACTTCCCATTCTCTTCAAATGATTGCCATTTACTAAACAAGCTAATGTATCCGTCATTCACATTAGCAGACAATCATGAAACTTTTATTTTATGTTCTTGAGAAAGAAAATAAATGATCCATAGGCAACTCATTCGAGGTTGCTGCATCAAGTGTCAATTCTTCCACTATCACCCAAGCAAGCACCAAAAATAACTTTACATGGATTTAGTCTGCCTCTACGCACAAAAACTACAACATAGAAGAAGAAATATGGAAGTAACTCTCATTATCTTCGAAACAATAACAGAATCACCCTTTTTATCACTTAAGAAAGATAAAATTCTTTCCTTATTTCAAAAAAAAGAAAAAATTCTTTCCATCAGATATTTCAAACATAGCCCACAAATAGAAAAGTTAAAGCAACTAAATGTGATATTTAAGTTTAAGCATTTAAAACATAGTTAACTTATTCCATGACAGCTATATTAAGCTGAAACGGGATATGCCTCTTCATTGCTGATTGATCTAAATGGTGAAGATTATACTGCACATGGTGGGGAAAGTTACAAAGACGAACATTTGGAAAACCTATCAGCAAACTATATTAATAGGTCAAAAGCATAGGATTTTTCTTAGTATTGCTGCAAGCGGTTATGTTTCAAAGGTTATTGTGGCATCAGATTCTCAGCTGGTATCTACTGATAGATATCTTACCTACAACAATACCTAAAATCAGTGATACACCTAAGCCATCAAGCACATATCTCGTGTTAAAATAGATGAAATCAAAAGTGAAGATTCAATGCAGATTAACATGAGGAATTTGCAGAACCATGTGGATTTCATAGATCACAAACAGTTCATCTATAACTCAAAATATAATTACTTTAGCCACTCTAAAATAAATCAAATCCAATCAATCTCATATACACTTTTCTACAGAAAAAACCCTAAACACCAACAAAAACTTTTTGCTTGCTAGAGTTCTAAAACATTTTTAACATACTAAAACATTTATAGATGATGAAGATAGAATCCTTGCGAATGGTAAAACATTCATATAGGCACATAATATGCTTTTAGGAGTAACACCGTACTGTTCTTTCTTCCTCATTTCCATTCCCTAATTTCTTCCGCTGGTCAAGAGTAGTTGAAATCCAGGATTTGCAACGAAATTCAAAATTCTTTGTTTTCTCTTCATTTCTACTCTATGTTCTTTCTACCAAAACCAATTACGTCAATTGTTACCAAATTCAAGGAAAATAACTACATACACACACACACAAACATTCAACTCGCGTATACATACAGAGAGAGAGATATGAGAATATAAACTCCAAGAATTAACTTCAGAACAGAAGTAGAAAAGCCAAATAATTCTTCTAATACTAAAATAATCACAATCGCAAAGCAAATAAAATATTGATTCAGTTAACATTTAATGTTTAGATGACTTTTGCAGTTCCTTGCAAGCGAAGTTGAGAAAGTCCATGAACATCAACACGAAGATCCTCCAATCAAGCGGGAAAATTTGGATCTCTACTACAACTCAATTCTGCAGAGACATACATACGCATATGCATATAGATTTACACAAAGAGATGGAGAAGATGAGAGAACTCGTACAGCTTATCGGCTTTGGTCATCAACTTGTCGGGATCGGAAGACATAGCTGAATTGCTCGTAGTCTGGTTGAGTCTTGGGGCTTCCCTGGTCCTGCTGGACTAAAACGCACCGGTTTTATAGCATTTAGATTCGGGATATTAGCTCTCTTCGCTGTTAGATACGCTCCGTTTCAGCATTTCTGTTGGCTACCAGATACATATATATATATATATATATATATATATATACATGGATAGATATAATTTTGATTTTCTATAATTCATATCTAATTATATTTTTCTTAATTTTCTATATTCATCAAAATATGTCGAATTGTATATTTGTATAATGATTAAAATATAAATAAAATAATTTTCTAAAAAATAATAATAATAATAATAATATTTTTTAAAAAAAATTTCTAACTAATATATATAATTATAATGTCAAATTGTATATTTTATTATTATTTCTACTTTCTTTGATAACTAATATATATAATTTTAAAAATAGGAATTTAAAAAAAAAATTCATACATAAAATAGGTATTAACTTTATTTATTTAAAATATTAATAGTAATTCGTTAAATCAAAATTTATATTTATAAATACTACTATTTACTTAAATCTCGGGATTAAAAATACATTGTACGATGCATTCTTATCCTCATCAAAACATTATAGTTTTGCACGAGAAAACTATTATCCTAATATCATATCGAGTATTCTTTACACTATCAAATACGTATACGAGTGTAAATTGTAAGAAAACGAATCGAATAATAGACAAATATTAAAAAAAACTACGACCCATCTATTTCTTCAGCTTCTTCGTTGGGTTACTCTATAATAATTCATTTTTTAGCCCTCTTATAAGTTGTAATTATAGTATTCCGTGACTCAGTAGAAATAGGTTTATTAAAGATCACGATTTGAATGTGCGGGGTATGCTTAACAATACCCATAAACACAATTTTCTTGCAATATACTTGAAGAAAGTTATTAAGATTATCTTTTGATAAATATTCTACTCAAGATTCGATATTTCAACGAAGTTCGTCCTATTTGACTGATCGTTGTTAGTTAAATATATACTGTATTGCCGTATATATCATCATTTAATATTATTTTTATTATGTTATGATTAATAATTATATATTACATAGTTTAATAATATATATAATACATTAAAAGAATTGATTATGTATGAATTCATCAGACGCAACTAATCTTTCAATAACAAAATCGAGTAAACTAAAATGAACCAAAAACAAAGAGTGTTGTTCTTAAGGGAAGAACACGAGCAAATAAATTTTATTACTGAAAAAGTCGCGTATATAACATACATTCGATTGTGAACATGAATAAATTAAGTTATATTTATAGGAGTATATAAATAAGAATGTGGTCCGACATTAAATTTCATTAAGATTATTTTATTATAAGTTTTTTATTAAATTATATGTTAAAATATACTAAATTATTATTTTACATTTTTTAATACTGCAAAGTTTGCCGGGTGATATAATAGAATTATATTATATATAATTATTCTTATATAAGTAGATTTAATTGTGAACTTCTTTTTAACAGGAGAAGAAACTCTTACACCCACAAATACAATATATATATATATATGAAAGGGGATCGTGGCGTAAAAAGAGGATATATATATATATATATATATATATATGTAGGGCACTCATTTCAATCACCATGCATGAGGTAATAGTCTTTAATTAATTATGATGTATATGAATATTAATCAAGCCCACAGCATAACAAATTAATCTTCTTCCTCTTACAAGATCCTCTACCATTCTTGGCACAGCCATCAAGATTCTTTGAGTTTCAAGACAGCTCTTCGATATGTGTGTGCATGCAATGCATGCATGCATGCATATCTGTGCCCTATATGCATTTACACACCTCTCGTCATCATTTATTATCACTCATCTCTATCTATTCATATATATCTATATATATATAGCAGTGAGGTTGAGTTGTATTCATTCTGGACCTTGTTTCTTTAGGTTTTTCTGTAAAAACCAATCTTTGTCAACATGGGTAGTTTCCAAAAACCACCGGTGATGATGATCATGATGGTCTTCGTGTTGAGTTCGATCTGGGTTGCTGTGCCAGGAGTTGATGCAGCTCGACGACTGGATGAGAAAATTGTGGAGAAGGAAAGTAGGGTTTATAATATTAATGGAGATGGTGGTGGTGGTGATGATGGGATGAAGGAGATGAAGAATTTGCCTCCACTTCCAAACTTTCCTTTTCCACCTCAAATTCCATTACCTCCTTTCCCTTTCCGTCCTCCTCCGTTTCCTTTTCCTGACTTTCCCCTTCCTCCTTTCCCTTTTCCTCCCTTTCCTTTTCTTAACCCTCCTCCAGCCTAACCAATCACTTATCTCCTCAGCCACCTATATATCTATATATATATATATATAAGTACTATAATCACTTATCTTAACCCTCCTTCTCTTCCTGAAATTCCTCGTCCTCCTTTCCCTTTTCCTCCCTCTCCTTTTCTTAACCCTCCTTCAGCATAACCAATCACTTATCTCCTCAGCCTCCTACGCCTATATATCTATATATATATATATAAGTACTATAATCACACCCTGAAATCTCTTCTCTCTGTGGTTTGTTTCCTTTCCTTAAGTGGCCAACTTTTGTCAACTTCAACTTGCAGTAAGGGAGATCATGCAATGGGATAATGGATTGATATTGTAGTTTTCTGTGTTTTTACTTTCTCGTACGTGAATGCATGTCTGTATCCTCGTTTAACTTGCCACATATATATATATATATATATATATATATAGATATGATTTCTTTTCTTACGTGCGTAATGTTGAGTAAGATTTCTTCATGGTCTCCAAATATTTAACATGCTAATAAAAATTAATTATCTATAAATTAACTAATCAAATCATTAATTTACAGAAGTTGACTGAAATCACTCTACAATCAAACAAGTTTTTTAAAATGAAATTGCAAAAAGTTTATACAGCTTATAACCTCTGTAAATATTTTCCTTAAAATTTTAATAAGTAGACTTCTGTATTTGTTCTTTCGTTTATATATATGCTTGTAAATATATAATATATTTCATGATACTAATTGTAAAAGCAAATGAACCATTTCTCATTTAGTAGAACTTGATTCTTGTACATGTTCTTAGTTTCTCAGAGGAGAAATATAAGATTACGTAAACAGATTTTATTTTTCTTTTGCCACCAATTACTACGACGGAGCTCCATGAATATTTCCTTTAGCCGGAAAAGAAGCTAAGCGCGGCGGAGATTTTAGATCCCGGCGGCAGAAGTGAAAGGAGTAGTGAAGAGACGTCAAGGTTAAATGGACATAGAGGAAATCGCGGCCATCTAGGAAAAATAATAAGGCAAACGATGCCTTTTTAAACTCTGCAACACCCCTGTTTCCATGGCTGCTGCGGCTCCACGGTATCGGCTCTTGAAATGATTCATCGGATTTTCTGCGTTTCTGGAAGTTGACGAAGATGGTGAGTATTGTGGCTGCAGAGCCATCGGAGCTAAGATCACGTGAACAAGAAGAGGAACAGAGGAGGCCATGGAGATAATATGGTCGGTAGTCATTTTACAAGTGCTTATTTGGGTTATATATATTTATATATACATAAACATGTATACGGATATTATTAGTTTTCAGGTGTGAACTATGTGGATTTGTGGTGTATATGCTTGATGGTTGGCGAGCTCTAAAGGGTTGAACTTTCATGGAACTTCTGATCACCACCTGTAATCAATCTGTGTATATATATATACATACTTATTAGTTTAGTTAAATTAGAAAACATGAAAGATTAGTGATTTGTTTTCCTTTTTCCAAAGTATTTTTTCTTGTTGATGTCAATTTAGCTTTGAAGTTTTATATTTTTGTTAGTGGAAACTAGTGGAGAAATTCACCAAATTAATCAAATCTTCACCATTGAATGTGGATATAGTCCTCAGATTTATAAGTTTTTGTAAATTTTAATGGAATTGATCTCTCAGTATTTATTTATCCTTGTTTAGAGATTCTGTGTATCCTTGTTTAGAGATTCTGCTCTCGCATACTCTCGTATGTTCTCTTTTAGAGGTTGTGTTATCTTGTTGATAAACGGTATATCCCCTCTTTTTGTAAAATGTTACGAGTTCAAACTGAACTATTATCTCGTGTATCCTAGTTTCGAAGTTATATTTTGTTGTGTTATTATTGATGTCGAAGTACTATGAACAGAATAGTTATGTCAAACCAAAAATTCGATACAGGTCTTAACCTTCTAGCTCGTGTCTCGGCTTCTTTTCTATTCGGCTCTACACACATCTTAAACCCCTCTGATTCATGGCTCCAATACCTTTTAACACCAGCTGCTAGCCCCATTCTGTTCCCTTTGTGGAGTTTCACCAGTAGTTTTCACTTCCCAACCCCAAAATTTCCTCATCCAACCTTCCCAGATTTGAAATTGTTTACAGATCATATTAGTTATACAAATTCTTAGAGAACTACAATAACCAACTCTATAAATAACCTCTCTCAAGAATTTACAATCTCATTTTCTGCAAATATTACCAAAAACAGCTCCAAGAAAACTGAAACCAAATAGAAAGATAGCAAAGGAAAGATCAAATGTAGTTATTAATCAATTATGGTATCTACATGACCGATTTTTATACATTTACAACGCAATGAATGAAAAAATGGGTTAACAAATCTTGCAAACCGGGTCGAGAAGATATAGTAAACAAACGAAAAAAACGCAAACTAGGGCCAACCCAGAAAACAAAAAATGATATACTAGTTTATCAGTCCTCAGCTGGAAGTGCTATTATATGAGATTTTTACTATGACTGACAACGGAAGGTTGATAATATGTCCTTGCTTCCCGAAAAGTCCAATCCTTCCAAAGCTAGCAACTGAACTATTCCCTGTTGCGTTAAAGATTATAGTCAATACCTGCCTTTCCCCACTGGCGATGAAGAAGTGGGTCGGAGAAACCTTTACCGAAACCCCATAAGGAGAACTCCAACCCACACTGTAAGTTTCATTCCCAGCAATGTTGGGTCACTACTCTTTGAA
>NW_019014520.1:4488-23816 GCF_000150535.2 Carica papaya
CCTCCAAATTTTAAGAGAAAACTTTCCTTAAGCTCGTGGGTTCCCTTCTGTTGGTTATGAGCTTTCTCCCTCTTTTTAACTCTTTTCTTTTGGTTTCTTCCTTCTTTTTTCCTTTTTTTCCTGTTTTTTCATAACTTGGCCAAATTTTCCTCAAGGAAAAACTCTCATATTCCCTTAAATTCCCTCACTTTTCTTGGGTAGGCACCCTTTTTCTCTTTTTTTATATTTTCTCTCTCTTCTTTCTCTCTCTAACTTTGCTCTCCTTCAATGTAGAATGCATTTTCCATCTCCCCACCAATATGTATAGGAGAGGGAAGCCCAAATGGTTGGCCAAGAGGGGTTTAGGTGGCAAATTGTGAGGTTGCCACCATAATTCCTCAAACTTATCCATTTTTCTCTCTTTTCCCTTTTCATTCTCCCTTAAGTAATTCTAGAGCATTCCATTCTTGTCCAGATGCCACACACATCCTTCTAGGAGCTTCATAATAAATTTGGGCTCTATTCAAGTTGTTTTGGGTTGCCCTAAGCCCACCTAAACCCAAAAGCTCCAAAATTGCACTCTATGCACATGCCTTCACTTTCAATAGCCATAACTTTCTTGATTCTTATGTTTTTTCAGCCTATTTTATCTTCACTTGCTCGTTGTGGTTTCAACTACTTACTAATGAATGTTGGGCTCAAAATGAGAAGATTTTTCATCTAATGTTCACCTATGTTCCAAAAGGTCCAAAATGCACAAAGTCAGGCCCATGCCCATACCCTTAGTTCAAAACTCCATAACTTGCTCAATTCTTAATCTTTTTGGGAAAACTTGTGCTTCACATGTTCCTCAAGTAGGCTACTATCACATCATGTTTTAGGCTTCATCTGATTCCATTTATCCCATTTATGGCCCAAATAATTCTAAAAGGTGAAAACTGTCTTCTATATGCATGCCTCTCGGGTTTGGCCTCATTTCTCCCAAAATTTCCTTCTATGGGCATTTTTTGTTTTCCATATACTTCTTCCTTAATGTCTTAACTATTCCTGGTCAATTAGGGTTCTCGTGGGATTTCCTTCTGATTCGTCACCCAATTGATTTATTATGTTGCCAAAGTACTTTATTGCCTTTTATGATATTGTTCTAGCCTTAGAAAGCATTCTTTGGTCTAAATAACTAGGTTTCCTCTATTGAGGAAAAAACTTTTCTTATGGGATTTTGACTCTCCAAATCTTATTTTTTTAATTCTATTTGACTAGAAACTTGGTATTTGAACCTAAATTATTATTCTAATTGCATTCATACACACAATCATACATATAACCTACTTGAGACAAGCTCAAGGAAGAGTGGGGTTATCACAAGATTGACCCAAGAAAGATTCCTACATTTGCCCAAGTCCAAGAATAACCCAAGGTTTATCAAGAAGATGGATTGGAGATCTTGGAAAATGAATTTAAATGCCTTTAGGCCCAATCAAAAAATCCAACAAGCCTTCAATCTTTTGGTCCAAGAGTGGGAAAATGAAGAACTCAAGTTGGACTCCCAAGAAAGTGTAAGAAAAGTCAAAAAATTTATGGAAGGCCTCTACCTTATATGGTCTTGGCCTTTAGTCCACATCATCAATAGGAAGGAGGAAGGGAGAGTCCTACCTGCATGGGAATCCTTCCCCCACGAGGACTCCGACTCCTCAACTAATTTCTCCTCTTAATATTTAAATAATTTAATTCCAAGTTGAAGATAAGAATGTGAAAAGGAAGAAGAAACCTAGAAGAAGACTAGAGATGAGTCCTAAAAAAAGAAGAACCCATGGGAAAGGAGTTTGAGAAGGAATTCACCACCATGCCCGTGCGAGATATCTTACCTAAGAGGGATTCGGTTTCCTCTCTTCTATTTTGGATTTTACAATTTTCTTGAGTCTTTTTAGGACTGATTTTTAGCCAAGGGATAAGTCTACACAAATTTTTATTCCTACTTCAAGAAGAATGCAAATTCAACAAAGAAAGAAAGAGATAAGATCACATGGAGAATTTGGCTAAAAAGTTTTCTACTCTTAGCTGAATTCTTGCGTTCCTCTTCTTGCCCAACAATGGTCTTTTATAGCATCTTCAACAAGGATTCCTCAAAGAAAATTAATTAATTAATTCAAAGGCAAGCCCAATTACAACAAAGGTAATTCAATCAGAATGGGAGACTTTAATTGATTCACAAGAGAAAAGTTTAACTTTTGATTGAAGTTTACTTGATTAATTATTTCTTTAATGTAATACTAGATAAGGTAGAATTAAGAATTTAATTATAATTTTAAATTCTGAGTTCTAGTAGGCTATGTAAGGTGAATGCCTATATATAGGGCACACTACTTCAGTTGTATTCACTTTAATTCAAATTAATAAAAATATTCAATTATTCCTCTTAGCATTTTTGCTAATTGTTAGTGTTCATCAAGAGATTTTTCATCCGTCTTATTGAGCTAGAAATTAGATCTTCTTATCAAGTTAAGCTCGTGGCGTCTTTTCAATTCTGATTTCTTATATCTAGTTACCCTAGTTTGTCTTCACATTATTGATTGTGGGTTAAGTAGTGAGGGTTTACTTAAAGATTTAAGTTTCTCCATATTGATGTTATATGTGGGATTTTGGATTGTATTGTTGATCCCGGGTTCAACATTAGAAAACTACAAATATAACAATTTCAAATACATTAATATAGAAATAACTATTCATCTCTTGTTATATATTGTTATCTTAATTACAACACCATGATGTTCAAATGATAGAGTCAAAACAAAGTAGGACAATACCCTTAAATGCATATTTTTGAGAATTTGAGTTAGGTCCTTAGCTTGTACCTCATTAGTCTGTAACTTTATCTAGATTCTCCTTATGTGAAATAAGCCACAGTGAATTTGGGTGAGATTCACTTACTCAGTAAGTATGAGAAGTGTCCTACAACTATAGGCATGCTCGCATACAATCACACAATCACATAGAGGTGCAATTTCATTTAAGAAAACACTAAGCTGAAAACTATATAACAAAAACCTAATATGATGTTAGTTTGAATCTTATGCACACTTACTTATTTTCACATTGTTTAAGATCTAATCTTTATTTTTATTCTCATTTATCACTAATTTCTTCATTATCTTCTCTCTATTCACAATGTTATATGCTCTCATCTTTACTTAAATCCCATTCTTTCACACATCGAATTCACATCAAAATTCGAAATTCACATTCACATTTTGCACATATTCATTTTCACATGAATTTCACTTACACAATTATTCTCATATGTTATTCCATATTTTATTTCTATTTTCATTCTTATTAAGGTTTCATCGTGCCAAGTTGTTTTACCAATACCATTGAGTGCACAAAAGATCCCCTCTACCATATGGACATGGCACAGAACACATACACTTCAAATTGGCCACAACAGTAACATTCGCTAGGTGACCCACATCACATATCACACATCCCATCCATGTTTGGATTGGGTCACATAATTTGTCCATGGGTAGGGTTCACTGCACAACTTGCTGAATTTCAACCCCCCCCCCCCCCACACACACACACAGACACTCCCTCTCTGATACATAGTTAAATGAATTTTAGCATCTTATTCACATTCTCAAATTAAATTTTCATCATTCTACAAATTGTTACTTTTCTATTTAACTCTCACTTATTAACACCCTAATTATTTATTTTAACTTAATCCTTGTACTATATTTACTTTCTAGTTTCCTCCACTATCATTATATTCTCCTGTTACTCTTAAATTTCTTTTTTGTTTTTCCTTTATTTAAATCCTTAAATTATTAAACTTATCTTTAGAATCCCTTAATAATTTGTCAATTCTCCTAAAACAAAGTCTCTTTATTTTCACTTTACTCATCCAATTCAATATGCCTTATTCATTTAAACAATTAAACTCTTAAAATGTTATCCTCTCTAATCAAATCAAGATTTATTTACTTAATTACCCCAAAATCCTTAAAATTATTTTCCCAAATTTTAAAGCCTATAGTTTATTAGTAAGATTCTTCCTATTATTTTGATTTATTTAGCTTTTTATAATTTCTTCCAAATTTTTGCCTTTCATTTAATTATTTTCATTACCAACATCCCTAGTAAGAATTTGAACAACATGGATAGTTCACTTCGATGAAATCTTCTCCCCAATATCTTCTTATGTCACTCTATTTAACTAGTTTAACAAATTTTTTACTTCACCCATTGATCACTTCATATATTTATTGTTTACCATTCATTGTACTTATTTGTTAAATTTCCTTATTTCCCATTTTATACCATAGTTATACTTTAATCACTTTATTTTAAATTTACTTATTCCTAATTTCTCCCATTTTACTTGTAATCAAATATGCTTAGTACCGTTCCCATGATCTCGTCAATTCACACACTTAAAATTTATGACGTAGCACAAGATCACTAAAATCTTTCTTTTTTTCAAAAAAATGAAATTATTTTCATATCGTAATTTTTCTTTCTTGATCGTGAAAAACCCAAATTAACTATCCATTTTAATTCACTTCTTTCCTTAGTTTTTCATGTAATTAGAAACATTGTACAACTAAGTAATTTCGTATGCAAAACAGAAAATGCAACATACAAGGAAAACAACAAATTCAAATCCAGGTCCCTTTCTTGCAATTTCTGTTCACCTGCTCAAAACTTATCAATTTATCAGAAAGGTTGGTTAGCAAAATTATGATGAAAATCATAACATGGAGTTTTTAGGACAGGCACTACTTATACTTATAGATTTCATGTGTAAAATCTCGTACTAGGGATCACCTAAATGTCCTCAAAATTCGCATAACAATCTGCTTAAAAGTCCAACCTCTCAGGTCAGTAAGTAAGCTCGAGATTCCAATGCAAATTTTCCACATTTGACACTCATTTATTCAACTATTCCAATCACTTAGATGTTCTATTATATCTAAACTATACCTAACATGCATTAACTTATCTTAATCTAAAACAAAATAAATTAAAATTTCCTTGGAGTCTCGGATTTGAGAGCTTACCGGTAGGATGCTAGGTTTGATGTTTGAAGAGATCCTCTCAGTTCATCGTGTCTGGGTAGCGATTTGAATGTCTAGCCATGCATGGTCCATGTGAGGTATGGTTAACTGTACTAAAACAATGAGGTAAAAGGATGGGAAAGGTTACTTGAGGGTTAACTTCATGGGGACCCCATAAGTCATGGCCACCGTCTAGTTCCTCTTCCCTTTTTTCCTCTCGGTTGTTGTGCTCCAGTGATGACGTTCCTCCCTTTATAAGTCAAACTTCAATCTCTCACTCTCTTTCTCTTCCTTTCTCTCTCCCAACGTTGCATCCTCTCTCTCTCTTTCCCGGTCGTCTTATCCCAACTTGAAGGAAATCCGAATCAGGTTTCCTTAAATACCCAAACATCATATTATTAAATATTTTCCCCAAGAAAAATTGGGTTGTTGGATTAAAGAGGGGTTGTTTTGTTCCTTCATATGCAAAAATAACCCATGTCCATTCGATCTTGCTCCCTTAAATTGTGACTGTTCGATCTAGGATTTCATTAAGGTGGGTCTTTTTACACTTCCTCAAATTATGGCCCTTTGAGTATGAATTAATCTAAGCCATTAGATCGGTTTAGGTAGGAGGCAATCATGATCATTCATTAAATTTTTTAGCGGGAATTGATCTCAACTATTATGATGTGATAATAACTAAGGAAAAGGCCAATAATAATTAGGAGAATTATGTGATCAATGAAGGGCAAAAAAGACTAAACAACAGTGAACTTCCTAAACATATTCACAAGTGTCCATAGACAGATAGTGATCAAACAGAATTCACCAAGGTATAGGCCCAAGATAGTAAATCTAGATTAAATGCATCTGGCCCTCGGTCTAAGAAGTAGCAGAATCAGAAAGGACGGTAAACAAGAAAGTTATTGGGCCTTATGGCTAAGGAGATACTCAGTCCACGAATCCTGACCTAAGAAAAAGCCCAAAACATGGTCTGGGCCCATGGCATACATGTATATGGGTCTCCACATGTGTTAGATGTGGCACCTACACATACAGGCACATCGCCTGCATAGTCACGCAAGCAACAATGCTTGCACGCCCCACAGTGTGAGAAGCTACCCGCATGTGCAACCAGCACGCATGCGCATATAGGCAGCTTCACTCGCCCAATGCGTGCCAACAGGCATGTACATGCTACATGTGCGCGATTACGTGCATGTGCGCAGGAAGCCAGGCGTACGCCCAACACCCCATGAATGCATGACTCAACTCTGTGTAGTAGGTCCACACGACCCACCTGTGCAACCCGCACGCTGCCCGCGTGCCCAGTAAGGTACCCACACCGCTGGAGTTTTTCTAAGTCCTTCTACACTCTTTATATCACTTTTCCAAGTTCTTCAAGGTTTCCCATGCTTTTATAATTATTCCATGTGATTAAAGTGCTAAATTGGAGAATAATTTCAACTCAAAATTGAAGTCTAAAGGGAGATCAAGATTCTTGAAGATTTGGATAAGGAGAAAATATTATTTTGTTTGTTATTTTAATTATATTGATAATTTTAATTAAATTTAGGATAAGGTTCTTTTATTTTAATATTTTGTATTTGTTTTCTAATTAAATTAGGTCCTAAAATTTGGAAACGAATTTTAAACCCATTCCAATTAGAAATAGAAAATAAAAATCTACATAAAGGCTTAAATTCTAGCTTTGTAAACACAACATTAAGAATTAATAAAATTAAGCTTTGTGCTTTTCTTCAAGAATTAACTTTTGCTAATTTCTAACATCTTCAAATTCTTCAAAGTTAGGGAGCTTTCTGAAGTCTTGTTGGGCTGAGGAGCTGGGATCAAGTTATCCAGTAAGTCCTGACATTTTTCTTTTTCTCGTTTTAATTTTCCGATTTCTTGTTTTTGTATTTCATGTAGTTGGGTGTAGATTCAAGTAGAGAGGGGTTCATTTAGGCAGTTAAGTCTCTGATTGCATATTTAAGTGAGGTTTAAGGAGTTCAACAATCCTCCTTGTATCCTCCTAGGTCTTTTAGTTATAAAGCGCAGTGTAGGCCACATAACATTCATTCAAGGAGGAGACCTAGTGGATGTTGAATCCACCAAAAATAAAATCCTATTTAATTAATAAAACAACATTGTACTAGTGGTAAGTAGGGTCAAATCATTAGGGAATTAAGAACTATTTTTTTCCTTGACCAGTGAATGAGAAAAGTAAACAAGGGGGGTTTCTTGAAATTCCATATTATTAGAAAATATAAAATACCCAATAAGAATGAAGAAAAATAGTAAAGAATTCTAGAAAACAGTTTGGAGAATAAAGCAAATATAAGATAGATTCCCAGTCAAAGAAATAACTAATTTCAAGTTATGAAATTAATCATAGATGTAGTCATTAATTGTACTAAGTGCAGCAAACTAATTCTAGTTGTCGAAAACATTCCGTAGCCAATCCTTCGTTAATCTTGAATCAACCAAGAAACGTTAATTGATTGATTGTTGTTGATCAAACAGTCCTAGGAACGTCTTTAAGATTTTACTCGTTAATAGCTTTAAGAACTAAGAAAACCCAGTTTTGATTGTCGAACTACCGCGTGACCCACTTAACTAAATTGCCTTTTCTCTTAATTTAGAACTAATTGCCATTGGGTACCAAAGAAGCTCAAATAATTACAGATTTGGGCTACTTGGATGGCTATATACTGCAGGATCGCACGTCTAATAGGCCCTGTTTAAACGGTTAACATCAATAATAATATATCTATAGAGAAATAAACAAATACCTAAACTTCAGTAAAATTGAAATTAAATCAATTAGATCTCATAATACAAACTAGAGTTTTATTAGACTTATTAATTGGGAAAAGAAAAGTTAATCAGCCACTCATGGTGGGATTAACACAAAAATAAGGTTCTGAATATTGAAAAAAGGAAGAAGAAGAAGGTAGAAAACTTTCAAAAGTTGTAGAGTGCGGCACTAAGAAGAAAATCCCCTCGTTTTATGTCGGCTGCTTCCTTTTATAACTAAAAGAATTAGGGTTTCCATTTGGCTTTATTCCACTAATTTTGGCACTTATCTTATTTTCCAAATAATCTTCTCTTTAATTTTTGGTTGCCAAGTTGCAGCAGGATTCTGTCTTTTGAATCCCAAGAGCGCGCCTTTTTTAAATCAGCAACTACACGTGACTTAAGCCCTGGTCAAGGCTTGGTCGAGTGTAATCCTGACTCCCTCTTGCTGCCTTGGCTACTAGTCAAGCCCAAGTATTAGTTGTGCTTATCCTTTTTACTGAGACGTAAGCCTTGGGCGAGGCTTACTTCGGCGTATCTGAGATTTGTGACCATGTCGATACCTTAGCCTTGCCCGAGATTTGAGTGTGTGCTCCAAAGTCTATTGATGCTGCTAAGTCTAAGCCTTGCCCAAGGCTTAAATGGTGATAGATAGTTGTTTTGTAGTTCTTGCTCTTTTTACATTGTTCTTCCAGATTTGGGCTTTGTCTCCTTTTCTATGTCAAAAAGGACAAAATAACTTTAATTAGATAGTAAATAGTTCAATTAAGCACTCAAAAGTGGATGATGAGGATGTTATTTTTGCACACTATCAAACTCCATCATACTTATCTTGTGCTTTCCCTCAAGCACTACACAGTACATACCATGAATCCTCATCTCCTCACTTTCAACTCACCTAATCCCAATCATTCCATCACAACTTGCATGTTACACCTCAACCCTCGAGTTACAAAAATAACCATCAACTAGTAGTTTATAGGATTGAGTTCATGGAAGTATATTAATGAATAACCGTTTTATGTGAGGGTAAACCTTTGTGATAAATGCACCCAATTACTCAGTTAGTATCGATCTCAAGTGACTAGAGGAGTAGTTTATTATTTGTGCTCTATTTTTCATAATTTCTTTTATTGTGAGTGCATTTCACGCTCCATCTCACACTTTTAACCCAAACATGTTTTTGATAATGAGTGTGTTTTACGCTCTATTTTATCCATCACATGCTAGCTAATTTGTTTTAATCATTCAAACTTTAGTTTTTTTTTTGTTTTAATGTGTAGTCCTAGACATGAACCATAGAATTCTAGGCACACATATCCAAACAAGTAATAGTAGAGTTTTTTCTAAATATTGACATTCACTTAAAAATAAAAGAAAATTAATTCTTGAATAGAAAATCCCCAAACAAGTCATTTTTAAAATACATAATAAAAAATAATCATTCATAGTATGAAAAGATGAAAAATAAGTTATAGTTCCTAGAAAATTGTTATAATTGCAATTTGATTTTTAAAATATCTTATTTGAGCTGCTTTAAAATAATAGAGACAGTTGTGAAGATCGGAATCAAAAATCGTTGGGAGCGTATGTGTGGTGTGGAAAAAATTAGGCAATGTAAAAACACTCAGACTGAAGTGCTAAAAAAAAGCTAGCTGCCTAAAATACAGAATGCATAATGCCTCTCCTCCACACTTAAACTACACTAATTCCTTAGTGTGAGCGAAGAATGCACAAATAAGAGAGAAAATGCAGTATAAGATAAAAAAAAGAGGAAAAAAATAAAAAGAATAGGATAGAGTACTCCCCTAGAGGTTCATTTGGTGAAGGGCTGCTTGGTTAGTTGCCCTGTTTGGGTGAGTAATTCGGTTAGGGCATCAAATTTTCCATTCAATTCTTGTGTTGATTGCTACAAGAGGTTCATACGTTCATCCATCCTGTAGAATTGCATGAGGATGAAGTCCATGAACTCCTTCAGATTTGATTGTACAGGGGTTATGGCTAGAGGTTTGCATGGCTCCTTCTTCTTGCTAGATAGGCATTGATTTGTCTGGACAAGTGAATCGGGAAGGGAAAAGTATGGGGGTCCATTTTTGAGGTGGATTAAGCACCATCGCATCTAAAGATCCCAAATCTAGTGGTACTTGAGGGAAGGCAACGTGCCGGTTGTTGTCGATGGGGTCAAAGCTAATGACGCTGACAATGAGTCAGGTGATGACTGAGCCCAGAATAAGTGGCAACTGGAAGGAGATGATGTTGGCAAACTATATGGCCATCCAAAACACGAGGTTCACCCACAGCTTGTGCACCATACACCATAAGAAATAGGGTTCTATTTTGGATAGGATGTTCGGTGCGTCCTTGTGGCTGGAAACACATGCTTCCTCTTGCAAATTTATGCCTTTTTTCGATCTCAAATAGATTCAGTGTCTTTAGTAGTAGGTTTCTACAAGTGGGGTTATTGCAATTCAAGTTGTTCGGTGGCACGACTAGGTACAGCCGGATGGGCATCTGGTGCTCTTGGGTGGGATTCAGGGATGTTGATGACGAGATTACCTTGTGGGTGGTCGCTCACTGTGGAACTGCTTGTAGTGTGTGGTGGTTCTAACTGTGCAACAGAATTGGGGGATTTGGTGCATTATGTATTGCTTTGTTTGCTACTTTTTTGGCAACTTGTTCAAAATCCTTCTCGGTTTGGCGAGCGGTGAATTAGGTTCGAGGGTCACAGGTCTTGCGAGTGGATCTCTTTTACCTCATGATTTTTGTGTCTGTGATTATGGTTGGTTAAGAATCAAGAGTTGGGGTTTGAAGGTTCGGGAAGAAGCAGAGAGGTTAGGGTAAAGTTTGGGAATTTTTAAAATTTGGAAGGGGCGCTAAGTATTGAGCGCTTAAATTATTGAGAAGGTAGGGTTTGTTTTGTGACTCATATATAAGCCTCAGGCATGGCTTGTGTAGATCTTATTATTGGAGGGTAAGCCTAGGGCAATGTTTATTGGTGGAGTAGGGTCTGGGGTAGGATCATAAACCTTGGGCAAGGCTTACATTGTAACTAAAAGTGTTCCCTTGCTGTATTATTGTTTTATCTTGGGCAAGGCTTACTGAGAAATCACTGAATCATTGTTCTGATTTCGGGTCCCTTACAACCTTTTAGTAAGGATTGTGAGAGGGTCTTGGGTAGAGTGTTGTAGGCTTGGCCACAAGTCTTGGGCAAGGCTTGTGTGGTTGTTCCAGTATTCAACTTTTATGACTCCATCTAAATTCCCTATTCTTGCTCTATAATCATCAAAGAAACTCCTGTTAACTTAGAAAAAAAAATGTTTTAATTTTATTACTAGTGCAAATGATTAAAGTTAAAAGAAAAGAAAGTAAAAGTGGATGGGTTACCTCCCATCGAGTGCCCTCATTTATTGTTCAAGACCAGACTATTTTTCCTCACTAGTCGAAGTTTTCCTCAAGAGGGTCTAAGTTGACTTCTTCAATTGCTATGTGGAAAACCCCTCATAGAAAGGTTCAAGTTGATGTCCGTTCACCTTGAAGATTTTGTAGGTGTCGAGGCTTTTGATTTTAACTACACTGTGAGGGAATATATTGGTGACGATGAATGGGTCTAACCATCTTGACCATAGCTTCCCAGGGAATAACTTGGAGGTGAAAGTCGTAGAGCAGGACTTTATGCCCCATTGAGAATTATTTTTTAGAACACATTTGGTCATAGAATGTTTTTGTCTTCTCTTTATAGATTCTGGAGTTTTCGTAGGTCTCATTCTGTATCTCTTATAGTTCTTATGTCAGCAGTTTTCAATGTTCACAAGCCTCTTCCAACTTCATGTTGTAAACTTTTAATGGCCTAGTAGGCTTTATGTTCTACCTCAACAGGTAGGTGACAAGCCTTGCCAAAAACTAATTGGTATAGGGACATACCAATAGGTGTCTTGAAGGCTATCTGGTAGGCCCATAAGGCATCGTCTAATCTCAAACTCCAATTTGTCCTGTTTGGGTTTACCATTTACTCGAAGATGGACTTGCTTTCTGGGTTAGAAACTTATGTTTGGCTGCTGGTTTGCGGGTGGTAGGTGGTGGACATATGGGGGGTAACATTGTATTTTCTAAAAAGAGCTTCCATAACTCGATTGCAAAAGTGTGTTCCCCAATCATTTATTACAGCTCCAGTGAATCTAAACCTCACAAAGATTTATGTTTCTAGGAAGTTTATGATTGTCTTAGCATTGTCGACTCTTGTAGCCTTCACTTCAACCCATTTGGAGACATAATCCACTGCCAGCAGTATGTAAGAATTGTCGAAAGAAAATGGGAATGGCCCCATGAAGTTAATGCCCCAAACGTCAAAGATTTCACATATTAGGATGGGTGTTAGCAGCATCTAGTCTTTACAGCATATGTTCCTGGTGTGTTGGCAGTTTTCATAGACCTTGCAGTAGGTGTACGCGTTGTGGAATAAGGAGGGCAAGAACAAGCCACATTCCAGCACCTTCCGAGCTGACCGCTTGGGCCCAAAATGTCCCTCACAAGCATGTGAATGGCAGAAGTTGAGGACAAAAGGCACTTCGGTTCAAGAATGCATCACCTAATTATTTGGTCTGCATAATGTTTCTGTAACATCCCAGATACCTGGTGGGTTAAAATAGCCTGATAATAGAAACAGATATGAGTGCAAGTAATAAAATATTTTTTCAACGGAAAATAAAAATCCCTTATAACAAAATCGAGGTTTAATTTATACACCTAAAGCCAAGAATTTGGCTACAAAGAATGAATATACAAAAAGTCACTTCAATCATTACAAAAGGTTTCATCAGACTGCATACAAAGTAAAGCACTCATAATCATCCTAAAGATCTAGGAAAGGATCCAAACAAGCTTCAAGGGGTAATTCAATGAGCAAATCATCACTTCCATCATCTGAATGGGGGCATGGATTGAGGTGAGTTCTATATAACTCGTAAGGAAAACAATATTTATACCACATAGGTAAGGTTTACAAAGGTGATTAACTTTTAATTAAAAATGTCATTCTAAAATAAATAACTTAATTCAAAAGTTTGTTGCAAGATGAGCTGATTTCAAATATTTAGAAAAGACCTTTATCTTTCTTAAGAAAAACTATTTGAACATCATTGACATAAAAAAAAGTAAATGTAGAAAAGAAATATAATCGAGTCATAATCACGCATTGAAAATGAAACTAGTTGAACTAACTAGGGTACAATAAGATCGAGATAAAATAGAAGAACCATCATACGAAATCACCCTAGAATATCAACAACTATACTTGCCATGTTTGTGCTTTATTTACGTCTTTTACTGACCTTTGTGCAAAATCGTTCCAACATATTTCTATTGAGGGCAGAGGGGACCCCCAACTACCACTGTCAATGATCATTCAATTCTATTTCCATATTGGGTATAATCTAATGACCACAGTCGTACTTCGCCACTGTGGCCCTACATATCACATCGCGAATCCACTCTCATTAGAGAGAATGCCAAGCTCATTCATAAAGAGCGATTAACCAACATTTCAGACATAGAGTAGGAAGAGACAAAAACTCTTAAGAGATAACAGCTAAATGAATTTTCCATTCTTTTCTCTTTCTTAGTTCTGTGTTTATTTATAACAGTCACATGTTTAGAATCTAGTGGAGATCTAATAACACATTCAACCCAATGCCCCATTTTACCAAACTTGACCATCAGGTCATCATCTTTAGCCAAGACCCCTTAGAATGACCCTCTTCACCATTACTAAAGATAAAGCAAAAGGCCAAACTCGCATGTTTTTCAAATCATCATGTTTTGTATCCATCATGCTTAACATTCCACATTTTATATTCAAATAAATCAATAATCAAACACAAAAAAATGTGCATCAAAATCATTCAGTATTCCAACCTAACTTTTCTAAAAAAACTTACTTAGAATTGTACAAGAAATACCAAAAGAATTCCTTATCGAGACCATAGTTTGACTTGTCTTTTGGAATGGGAAGAAATGACTTTTAGTGATCTTTGAACAAAGTTTTGGGAACTCCCACTTTGTTTCTTTCTTTCTTGCTTTCTTTCTCTCACTAAACTTCTATTTCTCTCTAGACTTCTCTTTCTCTCTCTAAGTTTTCTAAAAAATGGAATAAAAGAGAACAAATGAAAGTGGGAGAGAAATAGGGAAAAAAGAGCTCATTAAATAGCCATAGGAGGTGTCCCTGATGCTTGCCACATGGCAACCATCCACGAGAGACACGTGGCATGGAATTGGTGGCTAGTTGCAAGTCAATCGAGGCGACGAATTACGTGATAGGTTCTTGACCACGAGGCAGGGAGCTATCCACACAGCATGAGCGTGTCTGCACATAGACAAGTGCTAGAGTGCATACCAGCATGCATAGTGCCACGCACAGTCAGCTAAAACACACCTGTGCGACGTCACCGTGCGCAGGCTCGTGGGCACGCGAGCATACAGGCTTTGGGTTTGCAAGCTACTTTCCTACAGGCTGGGGGATTATTCCCCTGTTTTTTGATTTTTTTTTTCCAATTTCTTTCCTTCTTTTTTCCTTAAAATCCTTTTTAACAAAATAACTTCGAAAATAAAATAAAAATAATTCAAAATAATAAAAATTAGTGCAAAGAAAAATATCGATGAATCTAAATACAGACAAAATTTAAATGGCCATGAGGTCCAAATAATAGAGTTTTAACATCACGTTTAGCACAAAGGTTTGAGGTGTTAAAGTTTCCATAAGTACGGATCATCTCATACATATTGGCTATTTCTTTCTTGATTTTGTCCTTTCTCGCTTTGGGTAATTCAGCTGGTAGTCCATGGGTAACAAGATAATTGATTATACTGCATACCAAGGGGCTGCTTGCTATACTAAGAATAGATTCTCATCTGGAAATTGGTCATTCAATGGGGAGAGTTCCCCACTCAACCGTAATCGGCTAAGGGGATCTAACACCAAGTTCTCCATCCCCTTTTTATCTCTTATTTCAAGATCAAACTCTTGCAAGAGTATCCATCTTGTCAACCTCAGGTTTGCCTCCTTTTTCTTGAGCAAATATTTCAATACTACATTATCTGAGAACACAATCACTTTTGTTCCCAATAAAAATGAAAAGAACTTTTCTCCCAACAAAAAATTGAAAAGAACTTTTCTAAAACAAACATAATAGCTAGCAGTCCATTCTCAGTGGTTGAATAATTTATTTGAGAACTATCAAGGGTTCAGGAAGCATAGTAGATTATGTGTGGATCTCTTCCCATCCTTTGACCGACGACAGCTCCCACTGCTTGATTCCTCGCATCACACATAATTTCAAACGGTAGCTCCTAATTTGGTGGCTGCATAGCGGGTGTTGTCACCTTCTCTTTAAGTGCTTCAAATGCTTCTCAGCAAGACTTGTCAAATATGAACTCCTCTTTCTTTTGCAACAGCCGACACAAAGATTGGGTGATTTTAGGGAAATTCTTGATGAATTTTTGGGGTAAATTGGCATGCCTTAGGAGTGAGCATATTTCTTGCACATTTTTTGTGATAGGGCAGTGACTTGATGACATCCACTTTTGCCTTATCAACTTCTATTCCCTTTATGGACACTACGTATCTTGAGATCAGCCCTTGATCCTCCATGAAATGACATTTCTCGTAGTTTAGCATAACGTTGTATTCAAGGCAGCATTTTAGCACCTTTGTGAGGTTGTCAAGGCACTCATCAAAAGAATCACCATAAACCATGAAGTCATTCATGAAGATCTTTATACTCTGCTTTATAAAGTTAGCAAAGATGCTAATCATGCATCTTTGTAATGTGCCTAGGGCATTGCAAAGCTCGAATGACATTTATCTATAGGTAAAAGTCCCAAAGGGGCACATAAGCGTGGTCTTTTCTTGATCTTCCGGTACAACCAGAATCTAGTAAAATCTGAAATACCCATCTAGATAATAATAATGTGTTCTCCTAGCCAACCTTTCTAGCATTTGATCAATGAAAGGCAAGGGGAAGTGATTCTTTCCGTGGAAACATTCAACTTGCGGTATTCGATGGAAACTCTCCACCCATTCTGCACTCTAGTTAAAACTTTCTTCGCTTCCTGATTTTTTATCATGGTTATCCTGATTTTCTTTGTTATAACTTGAACTGGACTTACCCATTTTTTATCTAAAATTTAGTAAATGACCTCAGTGTCCAGCAACTTTAAAACCTCTTTCTTCGCCACTTCCATCATCAGTGGATTTAGATGCCTCTGCACTTGTCTACTAGGTTTGTTGTCCTCTTCCGTCAGAATTCTGTACATGCAAGTAGAAGGCAAAATCCCCTTGATGTTACCAATTATCCACCTGATTGCTTCCTTATGTCCACGAAGTTCCTTAACAAAATTTTCTTCTTCAGTTTGGCTGAGTTTATTGAAAGTTATCACTGGAAGGGTCTCTCTTTTGCCCAAAAATACATATTTGATGTGTTTGGGCATCGGTTTCAGTTCTGGTTTAAGGGTCGACAAAATAGATGGCTGAAGTTTTGTGTGAGAGATAGAAAGATCAAGATGTGGAGGCGTACCTTTTATCTACTAAAATGACTCTAGCTCGAACACAGCTTCTTGTAGATTTTGGTCAGCAACATGGTCTTCTTCCAAGATCCCTAAGTTGTCAGCATTTAAAACGTTACAAAGTGCAATGTTTACCTCATCATCATGGCCTAGATCGAAGTATTTTTGGTCCAAAGCATCTATGATGTCAATGTTGTACGCACAAGACAAGTTAGAAGGGTATTTCATTGCATCATATACATTAAACTCTACCACATCGCCGTCAAACTCCATGGTGAGAGTGTTGTCCTGAACGTCTATTTTTGTTTTAGCAATGTTAAGGAATGGTCTCCCCAGCAAGAGATGAAAGGATTTTGAGGATTTATCATCCTCCATATCCCGTACATAGAAGTTAGATGTTAAAATGAGGTTATCCACTTGAACCAACACATCATTCAAGACTCCTTTGAGGTAGACAACGGATCTATCCACCAACTGAATGATGACTCCAGTCTGCTTTAGTTTTCCGACACTCAACTTGGAATAAATGGACATGGGCATCACGTTTATGGAGGCCACAAGGTTGCACATGGCTTTTCTTAGTCCTAAGGTACCTATTTTACATGAAATGATGAATATACCTTGGTCCTGCATTTGGGAGGCAGTTTTCTTTGTATGATGGCTGAAACATTCTCCCCCACACTTACTCTTTCATTGCTACTCAGTTTTTTATTGTTGGTGCATAGTTCTTGAAGAATTTGGCATATCTAGGTATTTGTTTGATTGCCTCAAGTGGGGGAAGGTTCACCTTAAACTTGCAGAATGTTTCTAAAATCTCCTTCTCCTCATTTTCTTTTTTCATCTTGGCAAATCTTTCTAGGAAAGACGGTTTAATTACTCATGGGTTGGATTGGTCAGAATTTGTCTTTGTTGGATGGGTACTGTCATCAGTTATCGTCTCTGGAGTTTTATCTAAGGCTTCTAATTATGCTTCCTTTTGTAAGCCTCAACCAAGGCTTGTTCAACGATGTACTTCTTGCAATTATTTCTCACTATGTAATGTGATTGCACTGATATTGTACTACGCATTCACTTCTTTCTATGAGGGTATTTTACCCTGGGACTCCAACTTGTTCATGGATGTTACTAGTTGATTGACTTGGGTTTCCAAATTCTGAATGTTAGTTCTAGTTTTCTGTTGGAATTGCTGAGTTTTTTGCTGGAATTGATGCGTTTTAGTAGCCAAAGATTTAACTATGTCTTTAAGAGATGTAACTAACTTAGAGGGTGCTGCTTGTTATGGTGGCGGTGGCTTAGTCGAGTATTATTGATAGTTTTGTTGTCATGGCCCAAAGCTGAAATTATGGTGGTCTCTCTATTCGGGATTGTATGTATTGGAGAAAGGGTCCTATCTCCTTTGCAGTTAGCTTGGGAACTCATCCACAATGTTGACTTACTGCTAGTTGTCTACTTGCAGCATGGAGCACATGTCTGCGAGGTGCCCTAAGTGCACGCAAATCCCACAAACTCTTGTTTATTGGGAGTTTCCTGCAACCATATTTTACACCAACATAGTTAGTTGTAAAATATGATATTCAAGAAAAAAAATAGTTACATCATTCATCCTTCTTAAAGTGTCTTGCGTGTTACCAAACTGTTGCAAAGTGGCAGCCATGATTGCTATAAATTCTCTTGTTTGGCGGAGTGTTTTATTCACTATGGTACTGCCATTAGCTATATCCAATATTTTTCTCTTTATGGGCAGCAGTCCTTCATAAAATAATGAATGAGAGAATGTTCTAATATATCATGTTATGGGCAGTTTGCGCACAACCACTTGAACATTTTCCAATAATCATAGAGACTCTTTGAATCTGTTTGTTTTATCCCACATATTTCCCTCCTTATTCCAGCAGCACTAGAGATAGGAAAAAATCTATTTAGAAATATTTTTACCATATCAGTTCAAGTAGTAATCAAACCAGGAGTTAAATAAAATAACCAATCTTTAACTTCATCATCCAAAAAAAGGGGAATGCTCTCAATTTTATTTGTTCTTTAGTGACTCCTTGCGGCTTCATGTTTGAGCACAAAATATGGAATTCTTTGAGGTGTTTATGTGGGTTTTCATTCTTTAAACCTCTGAACTTGGGCAACAAGTGGATCAGCCCAGATTTCAGCTCAAAAGATACGTTCATATTTAAACAAGTGATGTAAAGGGGCTGTTGGTTGGTAGGCAGTGCTGCCAACTCCGTCAATATTCATTCCTTGGCCATCTGCTCAGTTTCTACTTTTGTTTTGATGGTTACACTACTCTCTATAAAAACTGTGTCCTACTGACACGTTCTTCTCTTCAGCTCGGTCTATTTCCTTAAGTCTTCAGTGGGTTTCTTGATTTCTGGATTGTAAAGAATATGTTCTCCACTATCAAACTTGATCATAAAAAGAAAAGAATCAAATTAGTTCCTACAATGCCCCAGCAACGACGCCAAAATTTAGTGGGTGTTAAATCCACCAAAAATAAAATCCTACTTAACCAATAAAACAAAATTGTAGTAGTGGTAAGTAGGGTCGAATCCTTAGGGAATTGAGAACTGTTTTTCTTACTAGACTAGCGAATGAAAAGTAAACAAAGGGGCTTTTCTTAGGATTCCAGATTAATAGAAAAATATAAAATACACAACAAAAATGAAGTAAAATAGTAAAGAATTTTGAAAAGCATTTTAAAGAATAAAGCAGATTCAAGATGGTTTTCTAGTTAAAGAAATAGCTAATTTCTAGTAATGTAATTGATCATAGATGCAGTGATTAATTGTACTAAAGTGTAGCAAACAAGTTCTAATTGTTGGAAACGTTTTGATAGCCAATCGTTCCTTAATCCTAAATCAACCAAGAAATGTCTGTTGATTGATTCTTATTTATTGAACAGTCTTGGGAACATCCTTAAGATTTAACTTATCAATAACTTTGAGGACTAGA